>JAUZSX010278835.1:0-29987 GCA_034780655.1 Idiosepius hallami
GAGAAGGCTTATGCCTATGTGGGGGTGAAGTTATCAACTACCGTGGAATTTACACGGGTTCTGCTAGTGATAATTAATATGCTTACCTAAAACTTTTCTGTTGGAAAGGGTACTATAATAAACAGCCATTCCCATGATAAGGGTGGCCATATCACTGTGGACCTGGACGGTTTTATGGGTTCCAATTTGGTGTTCCAAAATACGCACATAAAAATTATTAGCACTTTTTACATGCAAAATTTTCACCTGGAGAAAAAAAATTGTTATTATTAAAATTGTTGAGATATCTTTTCTGTTGGACTTCATATATTTTTCATATATAACCAAAATATATATAATATATATTAGTTAAGTATAGACACGGAGTCAACAGCTGTCGGCAACTGTTAGTTTCTCGCTTACACGGTCATCAGGCCTGTTTATCGCTTATGCAGTCATCAGGCCTGATGACTGCATAAGCGATAAACTGGCAGTTGCCAACGGCTGTTGACTCTGTGTCTATACTTGAATAATATACACGCTCTACCACTGATATTGAGCGCACTAATTATAAATTTAAGCAATCTTATCACTTAGATTAATATAAATATACATATAAATATACTTTCAGATTAGATTTGTAGAATTCATATTTGGGAGAAATTTAAACATCTGGGTATGATTAAGTACTTACCCGTACATCACCTTGAGTAGGGAGACGGATATGGTGTCGATTGGCCCCATTTAAATCAACAGAGGGGACTACACAATGACGGTCACTACATTGATATTTATTTCTGTAAATCAAAACAATCAAATTTAGAAAACAAAGCTAAAATTTTAACAATGGTTTCTATAAAAGTTTTTATATTATTTTTCAATTCAAATTAATTTACTTTTTCTTCATGTTTTCATAAAGCATTTGTTTTCTCTGATCATACTTATTAATGTAATGTTTGGGCAGCGATAACGGAGCATTGGTAGAAGCTCAGGCTCTGAAATTGTATTACGCGAGTTCAAATCCAAGTAAAAACAATTGTATTCGCTTTAGCTGTCTCGGGCAGATGGTGCTCGTTAACTTGGGAGAGCAGTAAAAAAGCCCGAGTAAGAGCACGTAAAAATGGCCTTGTGCCAAACTTGGGTTGGTGCTCACCAAGTAAATATAATACTTATTAATGTGAAGCATAACAAAAGCAAAAAGCACATCAGTCAAAATACCAATAAGTAAAGTAATAAAGTAATATTCAAATCTGATCATACTTATTTATCTAAAGCACAAAAGATAACTAAACACAAGAGTAAAAAATAAAAAATAGCTAAGCAAAAACCACATCACCCAAAATATCAATAACACGTAAAAAAAAAAAAAAAAAAGGGTTCCATAAAGTAATCTGCAAATCCATATCACACAGGAAAAAAAGGGACAGTTGACATGGCCCAATGAATCGGCAATTGGACTTTGGGACTGTTGTATGCAAATTTGATTGTTCCGTCTACGTTCACATATCGACTAATACCCTCGGGAAAGGTTTGAATACCCATCTTCCAGCTATAGATTAAATAGTGCAATTTGTTTTATGAAAAAAATTACACGTGTATAAAAGTATGAAAAATAACGTGTATCATAAGTTGTTCTCAGCATTAAAATGACGGAAAAAGGGTGATATGCCGTTTAACACCAAACAAACAAACAAACAGGGAAAAAAAATACCTGCATTTTCCGAATGCTTTGATATTTGCACAGAGTTTTTTTTGCGGGTCTAAATCTTCAACCTAAAATAAAAAATTATAATAAGCTTATTAATGAATTAAAATAAAGAAAAGAAAATTTACTTATACTTTCTTACTTATAAAATAAAATATAAAAAAGAATAAATATTAAATATACTTTTTTTCAAAACTGAAAGTTAATGCAATCAATATAAAACAAAAGAAAAATAATTATAGGGTTCTGAATATGTTTTGGAGAATTGTTTTTTCAATGGTAAATTCTTAAAAGTTTGACAATTTACCTGACGAATGTTGGAAAGAAAATCCCAAGTGTCTTTATTTGTAATGTCTGTACTTCTCATCAAGAATGATCTCATAGTCTTTATTTTGGTTTTATCCTTGTCTGTTATGAGAATGTAACTTTTGGCAATTTTGACAGGAGGCTGAAAAAAAAAGAATGGAGGACACAAATAATTCAAATGTTTTTAGTTTACAGATAACACTAAACAGAAATAGATTTCACTGCAAAACATACATATACATCAGAAATTGTATATAAAAAGTACAAAACATCAATAAAAAAAAACTCAATATTAAAGTTAAATCTAATTTTAACACAATAGATGTGGAAAATCTAATTGTTTTCAACTAATCAGATTGTCCTTGAATCAGTTTTAGGTCTTAATAAATATAAGAGATTTTGCACAGAAATCTTTTATGGTGAAAATTAAGGCATAATAAATGGCTCTTATAAGAACAATACAATTCAATTCTAACAAATTATTAACTTTCCATTTATTATTAGGGGTTTAACTTTATGCTTTTATCAAATAATGTTCTTGTTGATACTAGACCATTTTGCAATTTTACTTTTTTCTTTAATTCTGTAGTTATTTGCAGGGCTGTAATTTTATGTTTTTATATTCTTGTCAAGGCCTCACTAACCAGGGCTTTTATAAGTATATTCTTTGAAAAAAAAAAGAATATATCACAGCTCTATTTATTATATACAGATATCAAGTTTGATCTTAACTACTTTATCCTTAAATGATTTAGGATGCCAAAACTGACTATTTACACTGATCAACTAAATATAAGAATGAAAGATAACCTACCTTGTTGTTATATAATTGGTAATAATTACTCATAGCTTGTATTCTTAATCCAATATGGGTTTTTCTTTTTGGCATTTGGTAATGGACCACACATGTGGCATCATTGATGGACAGATCACATAAAGCAACATCAGAACAAACTGAAATAATAAATAAATTATAATTATATATATAAATGAAACAATTAAAAAAAAATCAAGGTGGAAATAACCATTACTGATTGAATTAGAAACTTGATAGTATCAAAACAATCTGTAAAGATTCTTTGGAAATTTAGGAATTAACTTTATTGTTCGGACATTTGTCCTCATATTAGTAGGTTTTTCAGATGTTTCTCACTACGTTTCGGCCTAGTTTCCCTCAAGCCGTCTTCAGGTCTTCTAGGCCGAAACGTAGGATAATGTAAGGATAATATTGATTCCAAAATCTCGGGTGGATGAAGCTCGTCAACTCAATGAGAGTAACTCATCTAATTGACAGGCAACACTGATTACAAAAGCCCAGAGATATAATGAACTGGTTTTGCACCTAACTTGGATTTGTGCCTGACTAAATAGATTTATCTAACTCATTATATCATAAAATGTTCATAATTTTTTTTTGTTCTCTCACAGCAAAATAAGAAAATAAACATTAAATTTAATTCTTACAGTAGACAAAATAGTGTAGGAAAAGAGTTTCTGTCATTAAATGCCCAGTGACAGTATGTGTGTGTTACCGTGGGGTGTTAAATGTTGGCGTGTCACTAAAGTAAACGATGATGACTCAGCATTTACAACTAGCTGACGTAAGTGTCACCAGCTTATATATAAAAAACCCTGAAAAACATCAGATTAGAGAGAGATCTTTTATCTGAGACTGACAGTCAGGCCACCGCACTGTGAAAACACGACAACCAATGACCAATCAAGAAATGAACAATCACCAATGCTTTCTACCTCTCTCTCTCCCGCATGACAAAAAGTGCTGCTGTGTGTATGTCCCGGTGGTTGCGCATTTTCCAGCATGAAATAAAATAATGAATATTTTTTCTAAAGTCTGGTGTTGGTTTTCTTTCTTAAATGGTTTGTCTGTGACTACACAACGTGTAAAAGATTAAGGGTCCACCATAACACTACAGGGTCACAACGTGAATTTTGGTGAAAACATTTTTTTTACTATGCTCAACTAGCTATAAAAATACAACTTATGGTAAAATTTTAGAAAAAAAGTAATGAACAGTTTTGCGGCAATCTTCCAGACACACGGACTCATGCCACTGAAAACAATGGGCCCTCTCCAATAAATCAGGGGACCAAAAGGAAATAAAAACATTTTGCCCAAATGAATCATTTAATTAAACCGAAGAAAAGCAAAATAATACACTTCAAATATCAACATACATGATGAATATTAGGTTTTAAATAATTCAAAGAATTTAATCATCAGAAACTGGAAAATAATGATTGAAGTTATTTTGGTGCTTTTAAATTTAAATTGTTCTACAATACAGTAGACCAGAAAACTAATCTAAAAAATGATTCCTGTTCTAATTAAAAACACCATTTCATAGTTTTATTCATTTGTAATAGTTTATCTTAAAGAGAGATCTTATCTGATAATTATTTGCTAACTTAAAGTTAAAACAAAGATCAAAGTTGATCATCTTTAAGGTGGATGTAGAATTCTGACTTACCTAAAATTCGATAAGATTCTTTTTCTGTTAAAGGTGATTTCCAATCTGCAGCAATAATTTGCCATTCAGATTTATAGAGAGTGTTACATGCAGCTCCAACAGGTTTTTGTAAGAATTCACTTAAAAGCTGAAAGGAAAAGACAAGGATTTTCAATTAAAGAAACATTATTTTTACAAGATTTAGAACTTATTGATTTGTTGTTTAGAACTTTTTAAACCCAATCCATAAAAGGTGGAGAATTTTTAAAGTATTCTTAAATGATGAAAAACATGAAATTTGATAAGAACTTTTGAAAAATTAAAGAGATTATTGAACTCGAAACTGTTGATAAATAAATCCTTTTGGATTATTCTTAGCCATAATATAATCAAGACAGTTGATTGATTGTTGGATTTTACATAATAATAATCTCTGATAGAATTCAATTTGAATTAAACTAATGGTAACTAGAAAACTAAATCAAAACAGGCTTCCATCTATCAAAGTGGAAAATGACAAATTAACTTTTACTCAAGGAACGATTCCTCTAAATAATTGTAAATCTTTTTAAGTCTCAACTGTTGTGGCTACAAGCAGCCATAGTTGATTGTTGTAGCTGAATTTTGATCCAGTAGAACATTTTTTTTATTTTTTTTTTTTTTATTTCTAATGGGGATCTGAAATGAGCATGGGTTACAAATCTATTCAGTAGAGTTATTTTAAATAGTATATTTCATCCATGTTTTTAACCCAACACATCAAAATTACTCTTCTTAATAGAACAAAGACAACTCTATTCCAATGTCTATTTCTAGGTATCACAATTGTGCCTAATGTTTTTATTTTATTAATTACTTCAAAAACGAAATTATCGAATTGGTTCTATTGGATTTCAAAATCAAATTAAAACTTTAAAAAGAAAAAAAATGCAACTTACACTTTGTAATGGAAAACAGTTGTCATCGTTGGCAAAAATTATAATTTTTTCATTTGGTTTTATGATTTGAGGAAGAAGTTTCAACAATTGATCTTTCTGTTCAGAGTTTTCACACAAAATTGGCAACTGTAGAAAGAAATTAAATAATTATATTGTCAAATAAAAATTTATAAGCGTATAGATGAATAGTTAATATATCCAGCTTAGATAATTCTATTTATTTCTAGAGAATATATTTGATAAATATAAGGTAGACATTTACTGAGGACAATGGAAGAGAGTACAACAATTTCATAAATTATGTGTCTACTTATAATGAACCAAGACGTTGTATTGCAAACAATACACATAAATCAAATTTCAATATAATCTTCACATATTGTCACCAAACAATTTATTCTTAATCTGGATTTTTAGAATTGAAAAATTAAGTATAATGAAAAAAATCTTTAGAATAATTAAATGGAGAGGCTTTTCAAAGAAAGGAATACAAAAGCGAGTCAATTCCTTTTGTCGGTGATGGGCAGTAACTCCATCCAGAAAAAGTTTTTATTCATTACATTCTCTTGCAAGCGTAGAGCTGACTCCTTAAGCAGCTTTGTAATCGTTGTTCTTTTTTGTATTCACTCAGCAGGGTAGTTAGCCTTGCACATGCTAACCAGCAGGTGCTTGGTACCCTGCTGGCACAGTACCTAATATTCTCAAGAGGTCACCCATCTTAGTACTGAACAGGATCGATGTTGCTTAACTTCAGTGATCTACTGTTTCCAACGTGACTTGGCCGTACCAGAATGAGTTAAGCAGATTAAATTCTTATCACTTTGGATTGTTCTAATTTTTGAGTTGGTATGAAATTTTCTTATGAAACTTATGATTTTTTTTAAAACTTTCGGGTTAATCTTAGCATAAAAATCAAATGCTCTCTAAGACTTACAATAAAAAGCCTACATTTTTTTTTTTTTACTTACTTGTTTGATACGCCCATAAACAGCAGCTTCTATCATATCAGTGATAATAATAACAGGATCATTAAGGGCATTCTTTACAAAGCAATCCAGATAAGATGTCCATTTAGATCCATATGCCATCACTTGCTCACGGTGACAGGTTTTATCTCGAGAATTAACAACATTTCTGTATTGACACATTAAATCCACAATCTGATAAAAAAAAAAATCAAAATATTACAAACTGCTGGTTTAGGGATTGTGAGTGAAAAAATTGAGAATGAGTGAAATGTATGTAATTATACTTTTCAACTTCAATTTGTGAATAATCAACTTCAAAAAGAAAATTAAATGATTCCAATGATTAGCCAACATCAAAGTATGAAGGCATAAAAAATTTCAAAATAACCAAATGAATACATTAAATTTTAAGATGAATTGTTTGAATTTTACTTAATAATAAAAAAAAAAATTCATGGAAAAAAGTTTTTTACAGAATCTGTAAGGATTATAATCAAATAAATTTACTAAATAGAAAATTTGAAGAATGTTAATGAGAGTTTAAAATCTTACCTCTTTGTGAAAATCTTGCAGCAAGATATCAGCATCATCAATAACCTTTAAAAAACGTGGAGAGGAAAGAAAGAGAGAAAGAATTGGATTATTTATGGAAAGAATATATAAAAAATGTATTTATTTAATGCTTAACATCAAAAACACATGCATATTTAAAATACTAATTTAATATTGATAGAATTTTTGTTTATGATTTTAAAAATATTTGTTGATGTACGCTCTTATATATTTTTTTTCAGGGAATTTACTCTTCAGAGAAAAAATTCACAAAATAACCTTCAATTATTAACCCTGTAAATCAATAAATACTGGAAATAAAGATTTGAAAAACTAGAACTTACCAAGTGGCACAATCGATCTAGATTTGTGAATTTAGACGTGAGCATTCTCTGCAAACAAGGTAATGTTGCAACAAGAATGTGGCAGCCATTTAATAATTTTACCTGAAAGAAAATAGTTCTTGTAAATATTAATAGCATAAAATATCTATAAGTAAATTATAAAAGAATAAGTTATAGAGGGCATTTTGTAAATTTTTTTTCTTTCCATTAAATCTTCTATCAATGCAGGTATTTTCTGGTAATTAAATGTTTAACCATAAGTTGACTAATTGATAATGATCAGGGCTATGACACTATGCTTTTATTAAAGAATATTCTTGTCATTACATTATTATTCTGCAATCTTACAAATTCTTTTAATTCTTCTTTTATTAAAAATATTCTTATCAAAATCCTAACTAGAGATGTGACAAGCATATTGTTTAATAAAAGCATATTATCATAGCCAAAATAATTAAACAATTTACAATCTCAAAATATGTGAGTATATGCAAAAAATAATTGAACTATTAAAGCATTTGTTTTACACTATCTGGTCTGCAGGTTCAAATCCCACTTGGGGCCTGGAATGTTAACAACATTGTAGGTCACTGATGAGACCCACTAAGATCATAACGCCTGTCCAGAGCCATGTTAAAAGTTGTGCAAGATTTTGCATTGAATTATAACATTATACTTTGATTTAAATAGATAAATATTTTTGGACATACTAAAATTGTTTTGGTTTGGGTAGGCAGCACAGAGTTATTTTGTTAGTCTGATATAAAATTTAAATTACATTAAGTTAACTTGGCATTAAATTGCAGCAGAGAACATCAATAAGAACATTTTAGAAATGAAAATTTATAAGCATCAATTTTATTTTTCTCGACGGTTCAAGTTTGTGATACTTACTGACTTTTTATTCTCTCCTTTACCACCTCCAAAAATAACTTCAACAATTATTTCTCGATTAAAATGACTGATGTTTTTGCACTCTTCATAAACAGAAATAGCTTTCTTCCAGGTTGGAACAAGTATCACAGCAACAGGCTGAAAAATAATAATAATAAAAAAGAGACTATAAACCAAGAGCAAATCTAACTTTATGTTTTGGATTTGTCAGTCATGTTAATATAGTGAAATATGTTGATAAATTTAAGCCTTTATATCAAAACATATTAAAACACTGGTCAGTAATTATTTGATCAAGTTATACCACAATGCTGAACAGCTCTTTGCACCAAAACTCAATACTCTCATTTTATCTATTTTTTTATAAAGTTTAGTACAAAACGTATTTTCTTGACTATAAGCCGCTACTTTTTTCATAGGTTTTGAACCATGCGGCTAATAAAAAAGGGCGGCTATTCTTTGGATTCAAAATCGTTTTTTACCTGTAGTAAATATCTAATCTAAAAACATAAATATCTGTGGCTTGCAAAACTTTTTTTTAATGAAAGTGGATGCGGCTTGTATGTCTTTGTTTAATTTTTTATTTTTTTAAATAGAGCGGGTGCAGCTTATACGTAGGTGCGCTTTATAGTCCAGAAAATACGGTATCTTTACAGTGACACATAAAAAACTCATAAGATCTATTTTCAAAATAGTTTACTATACAAATGAATTTGAAGTATATACCATGTTTGATAAACTAGTAGATGGATACAACAAAAAAACATTATTAAAAAAAATGAAACTTACACCATTACTGAATTTAATATCTGAGTAGATACTGTACTGACAGAGGGAAGCAATAATAGGTACAATATAACTCCAGGTCTTTCCAGAACCTGGTGGAGAGATACCAACAATATTTTTGCCTCGTATGCCAGGACCCCATGAATAAGCTTGGATTGGTTTGGGTTGTATATTTTCATTTTCTAATAACTGAAAGTTAAAAAAATTATGATAAACAAAACAATTTCAAACATGAATTCATAAGTGTTTATTAACTTCATTACATAACTTATGGCTGGAAAGTTTTGGAGATTCCTACTTTTCCTAAAGGTCTTAAGCTAAAAGTAAAATGTTATGGATTATCTTGGATTTGAACCTGTATATTATGATTCAAAAGTTTATCATTTTTTTGGAATTCCTGGTTTTTCTTATGAGATGGATATTCAAAATTCTGTAAATGACTTTCCATTCTTTCAAATGAAAAACAAAATTGAATATAACAATTGGTAGTTTAGGAATACATTGGAAACTATTCCTTCAAATAGAGTTATTTACTATAAAATTACACTAGAAATTATTTGCATTTAAACATTTGTTATAAGAATTCACACTCACAGGATGTTATTTTTTGTACAAGATATAGCATTAAAAGTTATTGATAAATAAAAAAACATAGATTAGTGATCAATTTTTTTAAGCATCAAGGAATGTCTGAGTATGGGCAAAAATTTTTCAAATAATCTTATAGAAAGATTGCATTCAGTTTGCTGTGTTATAGCTCTACTCAATTTACTGGTTGTTGTGATAAGATACAGTTGTTTAATAATTTTTATTAAACTTGAATAAAAGGCAATCATTATTTAATTATCTGCATATTGGTATCTTTCTATGATACCGTATCTAATTAAATTGTTCTTATTTGATGGTAACCTGCGGTCAATTCGGAAGAGATTAGATCTGATGTATTTACACCGATGACACGGAGGAGGACAGATAGAAGAGAGAAGGGAGGAACGCCGGCTGTTGATTTTTATTGTCGTCTGCAGATAGGGAGAAAATGACATTGTTTTAGATGGACAAGAGTTACAATGTTTTGGATGGAAGAGGAATCAGAGACACCAAATCTATTTTCTTCAGAACTGACCGCAGTTTACCATTTATATCTATCTACAAAGTATTCAATTCAACACAGATACTACAGAATTATTAACTTGAGCTGTAATAAATAGTAATTTTATTTTCATTTTTTATAAACCAAATGTATCTGTATAACATATGATGATAGTTAAATTGATTATTAAAACCAAAAAGAATGAAAGAAAGTTAAAATATTTATACCCGGTAAAGAATTTCAGGAACATCAGTATCTTGCAAGTTATAAATAGGACGAGGAATCTTCTCAGCTATAAATAAGACTGAATCATTCAGTAGAATAGATTCTGTACATTGATTTTCCTGAAAAATATACATTGAAAAAATATCAAAACAATACTTTTGAATTTCTCATTTTAATTGGATCTTAAGTAGAAAATGATTTCAAGAATGATAAGATAATCAAAGATATATATTTGCTTTAATATAAGATTACCAGTTGAGTAATAAATCAAGTAACTTATTAATAAAAAATAGAAAGCATATATTTTGATTTTTTTAAAGAAACAACATTTTAATTTGATCACATAGTATATGTGATTAATTAAAAATGTTATTAAAAGCATATTTTTTTCAAAATCTAGTTTTGATAACAGAAGCATAGTTTTTATCAGAAGTAAAAAAAAAAATGTTTATTATTGAAATAATCATAAGTTTAAAATGTTCATAAAATACAATGCTGGTTTTGTTAATAAAATAACCAATTGGTTTGTTTCAAATTCAACTGGAAGCCTAAAGAATGGTGTTAAAATAAATACAAAGTATTCCAAAAAAAAAAATATACACACTGAAACCCTTAATATATCAATTTTTTTTTTCTTTCTCGGTTGAACCCATTGGAATTAATGATAGCATGTAAAGTTAGTTTTGAAAAACTCATTAAAAAATGTTACTAGTAAAATGAAAATAAAGTTAAGGAGTAAGTTTTAAAAAGATTAATTAATGCATCTAAGCTTCCCAAATAGATAGCTGAAGCAACATAGCAACATTTTCTATGGGGTTGCATAATAGACAAAGTTTATGCAAAGCCATAATATTGTAACCAGCCATTGAACAAGAGTGTACACAGGTAGCAATTTTGTGATATTTTGCCATCATATTATTTCATATTGTCAGTAGTGTCTGACCCAGAATGTACATAAGTTGAAACATTTGTTGACTAAACAAGAAAATCTGTCAGAAAATTAAATTCATTTCTGTAAACATCAATTTCATAACTAACTAAAGTGTGTACAATTTTGGGAACACCCTGATTATCACAGTTAAATGCCTAAAGTTTATAAATAGAATAGAGTAGTACTTTTAGATTAAGACTTATAATTTATCAATCCATATGAATTGAAATGTACAAACCTGCCAAATGTCTCTAACATTATTTTCTGTCCTGACAACTCCAAGTTTATCTAACATGCTGGAATAATAGAAAATATTAAAGATTATTTTTTTTTAATTAAAAAAAGAAGAAATAATTTCTGATATTTTTTTCGTGTACCAAGTACAATGTATACTATTTTTTTAAAACACTGAAATTTTATTTTGTCTTTTGTTTTGAGACTATGTCATTAGTCATTTTATACTCAAAACGTGTCTCTATAATTTTTCAATACATATATTTTTTTTAAGAGAACTGTGATCCATAAAAACCATAGCTTTTTTCTAGGCCTACATTGTGTTTTTAGCATGTACAGAATATGTATGCGTGTGTTTACTAAAATTGACTAGAACTTTTTCTAATACAATGACTGGTTGCAACAAATTGCTTAGGTGGTGGCAATTCATGGATAATAAGTCTTTTTCAAGTGTATTAGTTGAAAAGATTAATGTTAATTAAGTTCAAAGTATTAGTTTGAAAAGTTAATAGAATTTTAATATGGATTTTAATTAAAAACTCAAAGTTACTACAAGTACAAAAAGACTTCAAATTAATAAATAAGATGAAGATACTAATAAGAATAAATATTTTAATAAATAAGAGATATTAAAAAATTTACCTTCTTTTTTTAATAGACTTTGTGACTGGACATCTATCATTAGATAATTCTTCTTCAGAACTAAATAGAAAAGAAAGAGAAAATAAATACAGACTAGAATTTTAAAAAATTATTATTCATATTTTCATGCTTTTGGTCCTTGTATAGGTTGGAAATAACCATTATAATATCTCATCTTATGATATGAAGAAACTTATATCTTTTTGTCTAAATGTTCCAAAAACTATTATGAAATTATTTTTATTTGATGATATTTAAAACTATATCTTTTTACTCATTTTATTTACTTATTTTTAGTTGATGATATTTAAAACTATATCTTTTTACTCATTTTATTTACTTATTTTTAGTTGATGATATTTAAAACTATATCATTTTACACATTTTTGAAGAATAAAAAATCACAAATTAAAAATTAAAAAAATAAAATATTTTTTGAAACATATGGAGAAAAAATATACATTTTCAATCAGGAGAATTTTACTATCTAATTTGATTAAAATATAATAGAATAAAAATGGAACTTATAACTTTTCCATTCCAAAATAATCAATGGGAAATAACTTGCTTCTTTTCTTATTTGTTAAAACCTAGTGTGTAAAAAAAATAATTATGCTGTATGTAATTTAAATTATGCTGTATGTAATTTAAATTGCTAATTATGCTGTTTGTAATTTAAGTTACAGTGAATTACTACTGCAATTCAATGAGTTGAATAACAATTAAGTCATCTAAAAGATGGAAAAACAAAAATCAATTGATCTCAATAAAAAGATAACTAAAATCATTTTCTCCCCAAAATTAAATTAAATTGTTAGTGGGCTTTAGAAAACAATTAATTTCAAGTGGAGGGTGGAAGTGGGTAAAATATTGTTTATTTTAGGAATATGCAATTTAAACACTTAATAATTAGTAAAGTCATAATTGGGAGTTGAAAAATTGGTTCCTTTAAAATTTTATGACCCAAACAACACCAAACTCAGTACAACAACAACTGGCTAAAAATACTTTAATGAAGTTTCCCCAGAAAAAACAACTTTTAAAGCAAATAAAATTAAAGGTACTTACTAGATGAAATCTTTCTCGGCCTTTATGCTTTTATCCAAAGATACCTGGTTTGAAGGTGATAAAGGGGAATTAGTAGAAGCTCTCATATCTGTCAATTCAACAGGCTGGATATTATTTGAAAAGGTGGCACAAGTGGTATTATTTGCTTTATGTGCAGATTCAATGAATTTAGATTGTGGTTCATCACAGTTTACATCAGTGGGTTTGTAGAGTTTAGAATTGAATTGTTCATCAGGCTCAATATCTAAATTATCTTTATCTGTTTTAGAAGAAACTGCCATATTTATCTTTTCAGAAGTAGGCTTATCACAAGTATCAGTCATTGAAAATAAATCAGGTTTAGTCGTACCAGGGAGCTCTGTTACAGACGGTAGATGAGACTGAGTGAAGTCTTTAGGACAATCAGATAAAACTTTATCATCTTCTTCTTCAGTTAATGTTTGGGATTGCAGTACTTTATTCATATCATCAGCTGTCAATGATAAGGATAAAATGTTGCAGTCATCATACCTTTTGGTTGAACTTGCAACTTGCATTATTTTGTCTAAAATATATCTTCTTTGTGAAGCCTTAGATTCTGTTGTGCTGTTCGGTGAAGATAATACATCATTTATATCTATGGACTTGGATAGGAACTTAGAACTTGAGTGAGCACCAGTTACTCCAACAACCGATGAGTTATTAGATTCTATAAAGTCACTTGAAGAGCAAGATGATACATTTCCACTTTTAAGAGATTGGGAACTTTCAGAGAGCAAGGGCATTTTGGAAGGGGATTCCTGATTGTCTTCGGCCAAATCTACCAGAATTTTAGAATCCATTTGAAGGCTAAATTCCCCTTCTTTATTTTCTGTATCTGTGGGTAGAGCCCTAGAAAAAGTTTTCATTTTAAAGTCAGACTCACTTTCAATATCTACAATGGAAACTAAGTCCTCTTCCACTGAAGTTGGTTTTACAGTGGATGATTTCAATACTGAACTAGCATTTATATCTGAATTCAATGTGGATGTAGATTTAAATTTGTCAAAATCATTTGTAATGTCTGTAATTGAAGTATTGAGTTCTGTTAGTTGATCTGGTTCAGGATTCGAAGACATAGATGAAATGTTCAGGGAATTTTCAGATGTGGACGTGGGTTTTGATCCAAATACATCTAGAAGTGAAACAGACGTGCTATCAGATTGCATTATTTCATCTTCATCAATATTTGAGGTGTGAGTGGTGCAGGATACATCTACACTTGTGCTAACAGGTGTAGATACAGATCTACTTCCTAAATTACAATCTGATAGTGAAACAAATGAAGTGTCAGATCCTGCTATTTCATCTACATTAAAATTTGAAGAGTGAGAGTTGGGTGATATATCTTTACTCATAAATGGAGAGACAGTTGTAGTTTCTTCATTGTCTGTTTCATTTGGGAGTGAAACCTCTCTGTCAGAATCATTGGCAAGTGAATCTAGTTCAGAATCAGAGTCTGTACTCATATCTATTAAAGCCGGCATCGGTATGGTTTCAGCTTGTACAGGTATGTCTCGCAAAAAAGATGATTGAAGATTTTCATTTAAGCCTAAAGGAGATTCAGTATTCTCTAGCTCACATATCGGTACAGTTTTAGTGTCAACTGGAGAGCTAAATAGAACGTCCATATTTTTGGCCACGGGCAGCTTTGATGGATCAATGAAAATAGATTTTGATTCAAAGCCAAAATCTTTCTCAAGGTCTTCAGGTGAAATTGGATCCTCTGGTTCATTTGTACTTTCTGCGGGTTTTGATAAAACGCCAAAAGCTTTCTCCAGGTCCACAAATGAAACTGGATCCACTTTTGTATTGGTTATTTCTGTAGATTTGTATTCAAAACCAAAATCCTTTGCCAGGTCAACAGATGAAACTGAATCCTCACTTATATTTGCTAGTTTTGCAGGTTTGTATTCAAGGCCAAAATCTTTCTCAAGATCTACGGATGAAACTAGATCTGATACATTTGTTGTTTCTGCAGATTCTAAGGATCCAATGTCAGTTTTTTTCACACATTCTTCAGAAAACAAAATGCCAATTCCATCAGCAAAGCTTGCAGAATTATCACTGTTTTCACCCTCTATTTTAACCAGAGAATCATTTTTATTATATTCTAAGTCAATGATTGGTGAAATATCTTCACACTTATTTTCTTGAATGTGTTCAATACCTAATGCAACATTGTACTGATTCATAGTAGAATTTGGAGTCATTTCTTTATGCAAATGATCTGAATTAGTAGAAATATTTTGACACTTGAGACTATGGTTTTCATTGTCTATTAATTCAGTATCACTACTAATTTTATTGATTGTTGCTAGTTCGTTATCAGATTTTTCATTATCTGTTAACGTTTTAATAGATTCATTATTATTGTTTTCATTTTCATTAACCACTGATGATAATTCAAACAGTTTTTCATTGCTTTTATTTACTGGTGGCAATTCAAATGATTTTTTGTTATTTTTATTGGTTGGAAGCTGAGATTCATCATTTTTATTTTCATGCATTAATTTACCAATGTTAATTATGTTACTTTTTACATCATCAACTGTTGAACAGTCTTGATCTACGTTCGGTGTTGCAGTGGAGAAATCAAGGCTGGAGTCACTAAAAATAGATAAAAATCAATTAAGTGATTTTCAAAAAAAGGAGTGCACAAAACAAAGCAAACAATTTTTTCTTTTAATCCTTTAAATAGATTATATCTAATGTTTGCATTTTAATCAGTTATATTTATTACCAAAATGTTTCTTATACAAGGAGTACGAAAAGTTGATGTGCAGTTGATGTGCAGTAGAAAATAATGTTTTAATGACAATGGAGGACATTTTCTTTCAAATAAGTTGTGATACTGCAAATAAATAAAACCTTTTAATTGGTAAAAATTATATTGTCAAAATGTTTTATTATCAAATTTACTGTTTATTAGTTTATTTAAATTTCTATATACTCATAGTGATCAGTTAACTTTTTGGACATCTTATATATAAAGAAATGAAACATTTGAAATAAACTTGTTTTCCAAAATAAACATACAAATTAATGATTCAATGCTGTTTTATTTTTTTTTCATTTTTTAAAGTGATGAGGATAAAATGTAATAAGCTACCAAAGAAGAATACTATTTTTATTTGATTTTTATTTAAGTTTATAAACATTTGTAAAAGCATTGCTAAAAGCTCGAGCTCTGGAATTGTAGTACGCGAGTTCAAATCTCAGGCAAAATCATTGTATTCACCTTTAGCTGCCTCGGGCAGATATGGCTCGTTAACTCGAGAGTGCAGCCCATCTAGGTGAAGGGTAACACCGAATGCAAAAAGCCCGGGTAAGAGCACCTAAAAATGGCCTTGTGCCAAACTTGGGTTGGTGCTCACCAAGTAAATATAATATTTAAGTTTAGAAATAACAATTTTCAAAAAATATATCAAAATTCTTGAAAACCTAGAAAAGAATTTCAGATTTTTTTTTCTATAAATTATATCTTTATTTAGTGACAAATAAGTTAGTAAGTTTCAAAATTCATAAGTGAATAAAATGTAAAGGCAATTTTATCTAAGTAATATCGTTTTCACTTTAAAACTACAAAAATCTTGATATAACTATATTCTTTTTAAAAATGCTCGACATTGTAAATAAAACTTTACAGTTGGTTTTAGTAAAAATTCTCAAGAATTATTAAAAATAGAAATTGGAATGTTTGTCCTCAAAAGACCGAATAAGAAATTTAAAAAAAAAGTTTTTTTTTTGTTTTTAAGGATTAAATTTTAAAAAGTCATTCCATTAACGAATAAAGTGCTGGAGTTTTTATGAAAATTGGATGATTCCTGATTATTGACAATTGTTCTAAATTCAGAAAAAAAAAAAAAATGATTTTCTTTGTTTTCTGTTAGTAAACCTAGAATTACTTTAAAAAGTGTTTAATTTTTTTATCACAAAATTATTTATCTAAAATAGTATTTGCTTATTTTTTTTAATTTAATGTTAATAATTTTGAATGATAAATTAATGATTTCATCATGTTAGTAAAATTAATTATAACAAATACACTGTTATTACTTATACCTATCTCTTTACAATGATGCACCTCTGTGCCAAAATTCAGTTGAATTAGTCCAGTGGAGTGGTTTTCTATAAGGAATATATACATACACACACATATATATATATATATATTTATATATAAAATGAAATTTATCAGTTGATGATCATTTAATAAATAAATACATATTCCTATGTCCAAATTTTATTTTTATCTAATAATTGATTTCAATCAAACTTTCATAAATATAACAAATTCCTACAAAGATTTTAAATTATGAGAGAGTCAGTCAATTTTTCTATAAATTCATGACAAATAGTCATAACTATTCAAAAAATAGTAACAAATTTGGATTATTAAAAAAAAAAAGTTTTGAGGTAAACTAAAAATACATAGATTAGAGAAAAAATTTTTTTTCTTTGATTTCTTGAGATAAGGTATGATAATTTGTATTTTTATGATTGGCCAGTCATTGGGAATTTAACAAATATAAAGATGAGACCTTTAGTTTGCATAATAGATTTACAAACTATACAAATTCAATTTTTAAAAATATAAAAACAATACTACCACTAAACCATGATCCTTTTTTATATATTCTTTAAGTAATAATACAATTTAACAACTAATGCATAAGTGCATAATTATGCAAACACAGTCACACAAAGTTGCAAATGAAATCAGACATCTAACTTCTTTTTCAGGATATTCACTGAATAAAAGATATTTGCAATAAAACAAAGTTAAATAAGGGAACAAAAAGAAATAAAATAAGAGTCTTTTTTGCCAGTTGTAGCAATATAATAAAGAACATAGAAACAATTAATTATTCAACCATTATTTATCAATTATTTTGTTTTAATCTTTTCAAATTGTATTTATTTCTGAAATTTACAAGAATTTGAGTTCTGATTTTTTTAGCAAATTGAAAATTCATATTTTTTTAAAAGAGTAGAGCAAATATTTTATCTTTCATTAAAATATACTTTTCTCCATAAACATGTTTTAGATAGATTTTAAAAACAATTGAAAAATGTTAGTTCAAAGGTAAATTTTCAATGTTAAAAAGAACCAAATAAACATTGGATTATAAACAGCACTGAAAAACAATGTTAAAAATTATTTTAGATGAAGAAATAGATCCCAACAACAAGAAGCCACATTTTGGTATTTATTCAGAGTGAACTAATTTGTTGTTTTTTTTGCCTTAAGAATATTCACAAAAAATATTTTAAAACTGATTAAACAAGAATTTGGTTAGAAATCATTATTAAAAACCAAAATATTTTTTAAAAAGTTAAAAATTTGTCATTTATTAGGATTATTTTTACTTAAAATTTATACATATTGAGTATTATAATTTCAATACTGTAGACAGTGCAAGTACTTATTTTTTACTCTTCATAATATTTTGGATACATATAACTTAGTGAGGGAGGAGATTGTTATTTTGCTAGGAAAGTCAAAAACGCCCATCTCCCAAAATAAAGAATAAAAACTTACATTTTAGACAAAGTAAAAAGATGATCTTCTGGTTTGGTGACAGTGATGAGATTTTCCCATTCATTTTCAAACACTGGGTGGCATTTTTTCTTGGGTGCTGTAACATAAGACTCGAGTGACTGGGCTTGGCTTAAGGATTTCTCTCCCAGACAAAAATCTTGGACTGCATTTACAGGACATACACCCAAAGGATATTCTGAATTTGTAAATTGTTGCAATGGGTTTGTAGGTTTTAAATCCAATAAATTATCAATAATTTCCTGTTCTTTGCCTTCTGAAATGTCAAACTTTTTATCTGAATTATTTTCAGAACAGAATTTAGCAGTGCTGCCTGCAGATAATTTATCATCATCGACTTCAGATAAATCACTATCATCAATGCTGGCAAACTGCTGGCATTTCTTAGAGAAGTACGCAGACTGAGAGGAATTCAGTGGTAAAGCATTCTTAAGGTTTTGAAGCATAAGAATTGGATGGCTGGGTGAGGAAGACAGAAGTTTTGAAGATACTGAATGGTTTAAAATATTCACAGCTGATAAAGATAATTCTGGAGATGCAAGAACAGGTTCTTTGAAAATAGGACCACTTTGAGATTTAGAGTTAATATTCTTTGCACAAGAGTCATTCGTAAAACTAGAAGGATCCTTATTTTGTCTATCTGTAATAAAGTTAGAATTGGCATTTTCTTCATTTTCTCTTTTAAGAACTTTACCATTTAGGAGAATGTCTTCATTTATGGAAGACAAATTTTCACAAGAATTTGAAATCTTCTGGTCAAGATCTTCATTTTTGGCAGTAACTGAAGTCCAGAAACAAGCATTTAAACTTCCAGACTTTGTACCTTGGTTGTAATCAGAGTCCATCAAATTGCTACTTGGGTTTTCATCTTTGGAGTGAAATTCACTAAAAGGCATATTTGAAGAGCAATTATTGTTGTTTTCATTATTTAAATATTGATTTGTGGCATTCAAAGACTTTTGGGCTAAAGATGACTGATCCATAATTTGTGGATCTTTGAGACAGTCTAAAGTTGTTTTAGAATCACATTTATCTGGAAGAATGGGTTTGTCTAGTAGCTTCATAGTCAACAATGTTTCTTTCTCTTCAAAACCAGGAAAACAATTGTCCAACAGATCATTTCTATTAGCATCTGCTTTTGTCATTTCTATCATCTTAGAAGGCATGCTTAAAGTATGTTCCGGACTTTCCAGATCAATTAAATTTACCTCTGAGCTTTTATCACTAACATTAGCTAGTTTTTTGCGGTAGACAATAAAATTATCAAGAGCACTTGCAGTAGATAATTTGGGAGTGGAATCAGACACTGACTGGGGGTTCTTAATAATTGATGGTTTGGAAATTAAGTTAAGATTGGATAATGTGTCAGTGGAAGTTAAATTCTCTGTCTGATTTTTTTTAGGAGAAAGTATTTTTTTATTCCTTACAATCTTATTGTCCAAATGAGTAGTTTTTAGATCAAGGGAATTGTTTGGAGATTTTTTTAACAAAGAATCTTTTTCTGATTTTTTCTGGTGAGGTAATGGATCTGAATTCTTTTGAAGTTTTTTATGGAAAGAAAGCAGCTGGCTCAGAGAGTTTGCAGTAGATAATTTGGGAGTGGAATCAGACACTGTCTGGGGGTTCTTAATTATTGATGGTTTGGAAATTAAGTTAAGATTGGATAATGAATCAGTGGAAATTAAATTCTCTGTCTGATTTTTTTTAAGAGAAAGTATTTTTTCATCTTTAAGAATCTTATTGTCCAAATGAGATGTTTTTAGATGAAGGAAATTGTTCGGAGATTTTTTTAATAATGAATCTTTTTCTGATTCTTTCTGGTGAGGTAATGGATCTGAATTCCTTTGAAGTTTTTTATGGAAAGAAAGCAGCTGGCTCAGAGAGCTAATCTGTGAACTATTTGAGTGGTTAGGCGGAGGATCAAGTGAAGCATTCTGAGACTGAATATTTCTGTGTGGTTTTGAGTTTGTACAAGAGTTTTGTTTCAAAGCAGATAAACACTGCTTAATGTTCTTATCACATGAAGGAGATGAAGAAGCAGATTGAGAAAGATTTGAAATATCAATGACTGCTTCACAATCTGTAATACTGGCTGAACTGAGCTCTTTTTTAAAACTATAAGATGATTCACAAGGAGTGGTTGAATTCTCAATTGATTGTGGCAATTGGGATAAAATTTGTTTTAAAGGATTTTTGTGGAATGTATCTTCATCTGCAAGAAAGAAAAAAATGTGTTATGTATATATGTTTCATTGTATATGAAAAAAATGGATATATCAATGTACTTAATATATTAAATATAATTATGTTATAAACAGTGAAAATTTTAGTCAAAAAAATATGTATTCACTTGGATCCTGGGTAAATTTAGAAAAGAAAAATTGCATTATAACAAATAGTTTTGATTAACATCCTAACAAACTTCTTTTATTTTTGAAAATTAAAGTTTTAAGTAAAGAAATTAGTATAACAAAATCTCTGGTTTGATAACCAAAATTTTCAACTATCACCTAAACAAATGAACAGGGCTCAATCCAGGGAACATACTTTATTTTTGTTTAAATGAAAAGAAAGGTCTGATTTGTAAAATCTGGTTTATGTTTACAAACAGCCAAACCAATTTAGCATGGTTGGCCTTTTTCCTACCACTGTTCCTTAAATGGAACATTTTTTTGAAGTTGTGTAGAATTGATCATTTTATTCCAAATTTCATTTTCATTTCACATTTGCATGAAACTGATACAATTTAATTACAAAGCCTTATGAAAAAACTTTCAGTTTTACTTTTAGTTGAACATAATTGGATTTAAAAAGGATCTATTAAATTCAGTGTTTTTCCTGATTTAAATTGAGATACCCAATATAACCATATACTAATTTAGATATTAGAAGTTTGTGATAAACATGATAGTATGTATAAAAATTTATGTCACACAAAATATATGAATTCCAGGTTACAATAAACTTAAATTGTTAAAAAAAAAAAGAAAAAATTAAATTGTAAATAAAATTCTATGGTAGGCCGTTTAAAGGTTAATGCAAAAACTTTAAAAAAAAAATTTTTTTGTAGGATCTCAGCAAGGAATTAAACATTTATTTTATTTGACAGGAATTTTTTAAAAAAATCTAACTTACCAATGCTTTGATTAACTGTAAGTTCTTTGGTGGCATATCCTTTTTTTACAAGCTCATCATTCAAAGACAGGGTTTTATCTGTCCCTGAAAATCTGAGATAAATCATTGCCTGCAACACATTCTCTTTTCCTTTTGATTTTATTACAGCCTGAACGCCACTTGCATCTGTGAATGGTAATGAAAATAGAAAAAATAATAATTCTAGAAATAATATAATTTTTTTTTAGTTCTTAAGCCTTTCTATTTGTTAGCTTTATGGCATATCAACCTTTTTAGGTCATTTAATGCTAAGAACTATTACTTTATTCTGGTATTTTGACAATTTAAATCTAAGTAAGAAATTTTGCGCCAGGGCGGGAAATACCCAGTTTAGTGTCTGGGGACATGGTTAAACCACTGGGTAGATACACCCTTAGTCTTTGGCTAGACAGGCATCTATACCTTTGGCTGGGGACCTTTTGTGAATTTCGAATTCCCATGAAACTCACCACTGAATTGTGAGTGTTCAGTGGTTGAACGTTTAGATGTCGGTATGCCAACACAGACACATACACACAATTAAAAATTTGAATTTTTAGCTTAAGTTTTGATTGAAATTGAATACATGAACAAAAGAAAATGTTTTATATAGAGAAAAAAAAACCGAGTAGAAACAAAAAAATTCCTAAAAATACTTACGCTGAATAATCTTTTTTATATGCAGAGTAGCAGACTTATCCCACTTCTTACAGGGCCTAAAAAATAAAAAATTAGATAGATGAACATGGGCGTCAAAAATTAGAAAACAACAAATTAAAATGAAAAAATACATTTTTTTTTAATAAAATTTAATCTATATTTTAAGTCAATGAAATGAGCAGAAAAATAGAGATATTCTGCCAAAGTCGTTAGTGACAAAAATATTTCAAAACTAATAAGGGATGGGTTGTGTGTGTGAGTGAACTTACTTATTGTAAGCATTCAGTGTTGGGTCCAAGACAAGGGAGAGTGGTTGGATGCCATATAAAGCAAAAACTTTTACTTGGAATGGAATTGTTAGAAATTTCCCAGGAATCTTTTGAATTCTACAAAAGACAAAAATGTCATTCAGTTTCAATAATAATAACAAAAAACACTAAAGATGAAAATTTGTTTATTTTTAAATAAGGTGTTAAAATTTAACATTTCAACTCAGACATTTTTTTTTCTTTGAATAAAAAAAAATAAGACTTACTTTACAACCTGAATCATTTGTTTTTCACCAGTATCCAAAAAGAAGCAACTGAAAAATAAAAGAATCTTTATGTTTTTCTACTAATCTTTATAAAATAAATCCATCATATTAATATGAAATGAATGAAGGACTTCCAAGTGAATAATTGACAAATTTTATTTTGCAAACAATACTTTTTTTCAGCAATGTCTCAAAAACATCACATTCAAATTTATCATTTTTCTGTTAGCCTTACTAAAACATTAAAAAAGAAAACTCTTTAATTGTATAATTCCAACAAAAATTATAGGTTGGTCTCAATTAGAACTTTAATCCTTTAAAGTTGTTAAAACCTTATTGTTTTAAGTACATTCAATTTTAAAGAGAAAAGTATGTTAAAAATATTTTCATCTTTGTTTCTATATTATTCATACAATAGCCCAGAAAGATTTTTTAAAATGTTATTTTTAGATAATGAACAAAATTTTCTGATATCAAAAACTTATAAAATTGATTTTCTATACTTGAATATTATTCTTTAAATCAATACGATTCATAACTTAATATAAGTTATAAGTATAAAATCTATTTGTTCCATTTAACATGTTTTAATTGTTGATGAACAAAAAATAAATTTTTACAAAAATTAATTTTCTTACTCAGCTTTAGCACCACTCAATGTTGTTAAAATCTCTTGAATTCTTACTCGGTGCCATTTTTTATTTTGACTATGAATTGCAACACAAATCTAGAAAATAAAAGAAATTTTTAAAAAAATCAACAAAAAAAAAAATAAATAAAATTATTATGCAATAATTTAGAACAAAAATGAATACCAAAAAATATAATTACTTAAGTAATAAGTAAAAATGATCTGATAGAAATAGTTTTATAAAACTGGATCACTTTTAATCTACAGCATCAAAGAGAAAATAAAATTCAACTTGATTGATAACAAGTTCCGGAAATGAAGATAACAAAATTCAGAAACCAGTAAATTATTTAATTTTTAATCAATTAGAAATTAGATTAATTTTTTTATCTACAGACAAACTTAAATAGAAATTTTAGAGCTTTTGGAATACCTAATTATATTTAAATTTTGATTTCAGTTTTTATAAAAATTAATATCATTGTTAGATGCATACAACTGATAGAGAAATCATCAAAATTCTTATAGTTCATTTATTTTTACTCTACAAAATTCTAAAATTTAATCTTGAGAAAATAAAAATAATAATGTGACATACATAATTTTAAAATTCAATTTCTTTATTTAGAATCTTTTTAATGAAATCTTAAAAGTAAAAAATAAATAATCATATTCTTAGAAATGGTTCTTTAACCTTTTAGACCCTAAAGGGCTGATATATCGGCCCTGAGGACATAAGGCAAAAGAAGACACACTAATATTATGACACTAATCACTTGTTCCTCTAGTATAATGACTCCAAGTGACTATTTCGTAATTTTGGTAAGTTAGGATCCAAAGGTTTAAAATTCTTATATAAAAATTAACATATCTTTGAAAAATTTCTAAAATGTTTTTCTGATGAACTTGCCTCATTAGGTTTAGGAGAATGACGTTCAAACATTAAAACATCATTATTAAAATATTCATTCATTTCCTTAAAAAAAGAAGCATAATCCAATGTTTCAGCTGATGCTGTTGGGCCTGGAGTTTCTCGAGCAAGGATTCGGTTTGGATCTTGCACCTGAACAAGGAGAAAATGATAATAGTGATATGGAGACAAATGAAAAAAAATTAAAATAAGTAATTTAAACATTGATTAAAAGAAATGATAATTATAATAAATTTCATATTTTCACTATACATCATTTTACAATAATGTTGATAAAGTTTTAATCCATGAGATCCAAAGATGGTTATTTATGTAAAGGCTCAGGAAAGTTTCTTAAATTATAGTGTTTATTTGCAGAGCACCAAACTAATTTATTTACGTGTTTTTTTTTTTTTTTTTTTGAGTCAGTATTGCCCCTCACCTAGATGAGTTTACTCGTCTTGAATTGACGGGCCTCACCCTCCCGGGTTTTTGGAATCAGTGTTATCCCTATACCAAGATGAGTTACTTTCCAGAGTTAATGAGCCTGATCTGCCTGAGGCAACGGAAAGTAAATGTAATGGTTTTGAGTGGAATTTGAACTGATGTAATACAATTACAGAATCCAAGCTTTTACTACTGCTTCACCCTTGCTGCCAAAAGTAATGAAAGAAAGATAATTGAAAGATTGAAACCTTCAAGGTCTCACCTCAATTACAGTCAAATTCATGTAGCGTGACATCTTTGTTGCTATTTGTCTTGAAACTGGAAAAAAAAATAGTAAGAAATGAAGTATGCGAATTTCTAACTTGCTTAATGAAAAGGTTTTTA
This sequence comes from Idiosepius hallami, assembly GCA_034780655.1. Lineage (NCBI taxonomy): Eukaryota > Metazoa > Mollusca > Cephalopoda > Idiosepiidae > Idiosepius > Idiosepius hallami. Next base: position 25,432 of record JAUZSX010278835.1, read on the forward strand.
TACTAAAGATATGCTTTTATTTTTAATTCTATAGTTTTGATTTCCTTTGTAAAACACTGATGTAGACATTTTTTGAGAGTCAAAATTTCATTACTTTTAATATTTTTGTAGACTCATATATAGATTTATTGTTATATCATAATATTTAAGATTTACTGAAGGTTCCAAAAGAACCAGTTATTCACTTTTGGAATTTATCAGTAGGACCTTATGCAGATATTTATTATCATCCTTTTGCTACTAACACTTTTACATAATTCTAAAAGATGACAAGAGGAAACGTTTCTAAGGTTATTTTGATAAAAATCAATGAAATAAAAAAATGATTGTTAAACAATTTTTTTAAGTCATTTTAAAGTATTTTTAACAGTGTTGACTGTTGTTGCTGTTGACTGATGAAGAAATATTATCCAAAAGTTTCATTTTCAAAATTTTGTTGGCACAACAAACCAAAAGAAAATATAGAAAAAAAAAATAAACAAAGGTTAATTTTCTGATTTTTTAATGTTCTTTTACTAAAAAAATAATTATTCCCAACTAATATTCATTATTCTTTTTTTTCCCCCTCAAACTCTTTTCCATATTTTCATTTTTAGGTAGTTTGTTTTTTTACACGAACATAAAACAGTAAACACTTTGTTTGCGGTCGATTTTTAATAGCAAAATTTTTAAAAATTCATGATAAAATAATTGCTGAAAAAGATTTTTAAAAAAAGCCTATAAAGGATAAAATAATCATTAGAAATAATTTTAACTGTATGGAAATATTTTTTTAAAAAATCAGAGAATTTCCGTTTTAGGTTTGTTTTACAGACAACACACGCAAACAGTTAATTAATTTATCAAAGAAGTTTTTAAGAAAAAAAAATTGTAAGGAGTTTTTAAGAAAAAAATGTTGAGGTAAAAAAATGTTCGTAGAGAAATTTATTGAAACCCAGACCATAACTATATCAGCAATTTTTTTTTTCAATGGGAAGCTACTTTAACAAAAGTAACTTGAATTATTTCCCTTATTCATTATTATTTTTTACCAAGTCTCATTTTTACTAAATACATATTATTTAAGTATACAAACATTTCGTCCACTTAGACCCTCTCAATAACTACAAACATTGTAATTTGATTTTTGATGAGTAAAAACTATAGAAAAAAAAACATTTTTAAAGTTTTATTGTCGTTTACTTGTCAAAGATTTTTTTCAAAATGAATAAAAAGAATCTAACAACTTTTATTGTAAATAAATAAATATTTCAGATAAAATTTAGAAAGAATTTTTTACAATAAAATACAATTATTTTGAATTCAATTTTAGTTAAGTCGGTTTTAAGTTAAAGAAGTGATATTTGTTGATCTTTCAAAAAAACTTGCAGTTCAAAAAAAAAAAAAAAAAATCAAGGAATCTTCAAGCAAGTTTTAATTATTTGACCAAACAATTAATTCAAAGAAAAGCTAAAGCTAATAATCACTGATGTTAAAACCCTTTCGATCCTAAAGGGCCGATATATCGGCCTTAGTAACCAAAGGCAAAAAAAAAACCACACTGACATTTTTTACCCTAAAAAAAAAACGCTTTTAAAAACGATGTTTTTAAATCTGCAACAAGAACTGCCATAAGGAATTAAATTCCTTTTTTAAACCATGAAAACCCGACTGCTTTTTAAAGATTATTTCTGATAATGTTTAATTTTTATTGCCGCCGTGATATGAGGCAAGGTAAATTAAAAAGATACAAAGAATTCAATACAAGTTTAATTTTGGATTACATTCGAATACATTGATATAAAAAAAATCCTAAGAACTAAGTTATTTTATGTATTTTTAATCTCCTAAAGTGTCGTTGCTTTTATTCTTAAAGTGAATTTAGCAAAAAAATTGCCAAAGACGTTGGTTGGAAGTAACCATAAACCAAACATACAGAAACACTTTTTTTTTTGTAAATGAATTTTAACTAAACTTCAAAAATTGTAAAATAGAAAAATTCAATAAAAAAAAGATAAAAAAATATTCTAAATTAATTATAGGGAAAAACTGCTTTTGGTAATATTTTTGAAAGTAAAATTTTTTAATAAAATCGAAGTGAAGAAAATTTTCAATTTAATAATTAAGGGGGAAAAAATTTCAAGAAATTTTACGACAGTAAAATAAATTTAGATAGTTCCTTACTTTATTCTTTCTTTACTGAGAAAAGTTTGTTTAAAAACAAACAAGTCAACTGACTTTAGAAGCTAAAACTACAATTTCTAAGAATTAATTTTCCTATAAGGCGAAAGGAAAAACAGGTCTAATAAAACGGGAATTAATGATTGTCATTACACAAGAAACACAAAACAGTGTAAAATTGCAACAGTACAAAAAACAAGTGGTAGTTAGTGGTGTGCATTAATTCTTAATTAAAATTATTTTTGGTGTTTATCAATTTCATTTACTCAAGTATTAGGAAAACATAGGAAATTGTTATTTCTGATTGAGTCATCAAAAACACTTCCTTGAGCGTGTCTAAAGTTACATTTTTAGCTCTCAAAAAAAGAAATAATTTTTTTTAGCAATTTATGACTGATTTTATTTTTACAAATATATTTTGAAAGTAACTTTCTATTCGTTTAATAATTTACTTACAGCGATACTTACATTTTTTTAAGTTTATAACAAATTCGGAACGGAACACTCAACACGTTGAAAGCAATTTTTCTAACCTGGACTTAGCAACAACCAAAAACAATTTATACCCACGTGTTTTTAAAGTTTTTAAATGTCAGAGGAAAATACACATTTAAAAAATTTAATCTGTATTTTAATTAGTTTAAATTTAAAAATGATATTTTTTCATGTATATTAAAATAAATTTGTAATGAAAAAAAAAAACCCAAAACAAAAAAAACCTCCTAAATGATAGTTAAGTGTTATTTAAAAAAGAAACTAGTAGTTTTGTTTGTTTTTTAAAACTAATATTAGTATTTCCAGTACTTTTTAAAAAAATGCAATTTTTTAAAACAGTGAAAAATAAAACAAACAGCATGCAATAAAATTTAAAAATTAAAATAAAAAGTCAAATTTAATCTTAATTTTAAAAGTTAAAAAGGTTACTTGAATTCTTGAGACTATTTTTGTTTTTTAGTTTAAAATATTTATCATAATTATTCTAATTAATTAATTAATTCATACATTTTTCGTTTTAAATTTTTTAAGCAATATAACTTTAAAATGTTTTCTTCTGTCAAATAAAAATAAAACTGAGTGGAAACTGAAACTACTCACACCTTTTCACTTCATAATGTTGTTGTTGTTGTTGAAAAACTCAAGTTCTTTCTTTTCATTGGTCATTGATAGTAAACAAAAATTATATTCTTAGTTTACCCACATCTTTTAATGAAAATGTGTTATGAAAATTTGATGTTAAAATAATTAATTTCGTGGTTTGGTCTGATTATGAAATCGGAGTGTAAACAAATCATGACAACGACTTCAAGTTTCCCAGATTCAAAAAACCGGAATGCGCATGTGGAAACAAGCCTCGTTCTGAATCTAAAAACAAACAAGGCAACACTTAGCAGTGTTACCGTTTTATTGTTTCTGATTACCTATAAGTAGAAAGTTTTCTGTTTTTATCTTGTAGTTTGAGAGATTTAGATGTTTCTTGCGATTTTAGGGAATTCTTAGATACATGGAGTACTTATTCTTGGCGATAAAACTCCATGACGATATGTGTTGTAACGTCGTAAAGTAGTTTAGTTGTAATGACGGTACGGCGACGGCGTACACACAGTGAGTATGGTGTCGTCGTAGTGTGTGGTTGTTTGTGAGTGAGTGCTGCTACTCACTCTTTCCTTTATGTCAATAATCCCTTTAAAAAGAAAAGGAAAAAAAGTATAGATTGATTGAATGAATGATTCTTACCAAGTTGCCTCGTTTCTAAATTCTATTCCTTCTCCTATGGGTAGCCAACGAGGAGAAAGTGGGAAAAGCTTGGACTCTGAAATCGTATTACATAAGTTCAAATCCCAGTCAAAACCATTACATTCACTTTCAGATGTCTCGGTGAGAAGAGGCCCGGATGGAGGAGACCCATTGTTCACTCAATGAGAGTAACTCATTTAGGTAAAGGGCAACACTGATTACAAAAGCCTGGGGATATAAAGATCACATGAAACTGGTCTTGTGCCTTATTTGAGTTTCAGTTCAACCGAGTAGATGTATCTTCCTTCTCTTAAGGACCGGCAAAATCTGTTGATGTCATGTATTTTAACCGAGTCTCTCTTTAAAAATCTGCCAAAAATCATATAATCATCAAATTAATATGAAATTTTTACCGATTAGACAATTTGGCGATTTCTTATTTGGTTATTTAAGACAAAATTTGGTTTTTTGAAGGCAAAACATTATTAATGAAGATTTTGTAGGAATGTACCTAAGTGACTTCAGGTCACTTACTACTATCATGCTAAAAGACATTGCTTATTAACCTCATTACTCCTCTTCTATTATTTCTCTCTTCCCCTACCAAACTCTCTCTAAACTCTCTACCTATCTATATCTCATTCTTTGACCTCTTAGTGACC
>JAUZSX010278836.1:0-14868 GCA_034780655.1 Idiosepius hallami
TCACGCTCTGATAACAAACTCAAATTAAAAAAGTACTAAAATTAAAAAAGTTAGCGTAATAATAAAGAGGATAATAAAATTCCTTTGAAGAAAAGCTAAACTGAAGTGAAATTCAATATAAAACAAGTGTGGCTAAATCTTCAGTTGAAACCTGTTTAGATAAACTGCTTGTTAGAAGATTAATAGAATCCATATAAATGATTTAAAAATCAAAGTTGTTTTATTGATTTCTAGAATATCTAATTATAAATACTGTTAGAATGCCTTACTAATGTCTATATAATACTATTAATAAAAAGATGTTTTTAGAAGATGATTAAAGTTAGAAAGATGGCCAAATAGGCATAAGGAACATAAATACATTAATGTTTTTATATTTATTGATTTTTTTTTAGTTCTTGAGTTTGAGTTAAGAAAGGCCCATGAAACTATAAAAGGTCTGCGAGCAACTTTAACAAAAGCAGCAGGTAAAGTGAAACTATTTTCTTGTATTCTTTTTTTTCAGTCAGTTTTTATTCAATTCAAATATAAGTAGAAACTTCTAAAGTTTTTGATAACCATGTCACCATAATGCTAGGCAGAAAAGAAAGTTATTTTTAAGCTCAAAAAAAAACAATGTTAATCTGTTTTATAATTTAGATTTTACAAGAAACAAAATATATAAAAAAAGTATGAAAAATTGTTTATTTTCAAAAACTATCAAGATTGTTCCATATGTAACACTTTTTTTATTTTTTTTCTAATTTTGGTGCATGAAGTGGAGCAATGGTAAAAGTATTGATTCTGGAATTGTAATATAAGTTAATTTAATTTATTTATTTTTATATAAATTTTATAATTTTATTGTAATATAAGTGTATTTAAGTTCAAATCCCAGTTAAAACCATCACATTCACTTTTGGCTATTTTGGGCAGATGGGGCTCATTAATTTTGGAGAGTAACTAATATAAGTGTTAGGATAAAATTGATTCCAAATCAATCAGAATGATATTGAGGTGAAGGGCAACGCTTGTTTCAAAAGTTTGGTATTTTGCACACTTTAGTAGAGATTCAAGACCAGCTGGTGATTTGTATCTTTATAAAACAAACCTGGCATATTTCTATGAAGCATTAAATAGGAATTGGGTTTAGTTATAAATTCTTGCATCTGTGAATTTCAAGGTAAAATTATGGATTCTGATTGCTTAATCTCCATGGATAATAATAATTCTTATAATGGCTCACCATTTTAAAATAGTTAATATAGAGAACTATAAGCATTCATTGATACATTCACTAAAAAATTTGGTAGTGTTAAAAAAATATTCATTATTTCATGAGTTTTGAAGCCAATTTTGAAAGTTGGATTCTTATGAATTTTATCAGACAAAAAGGTTTATTATGACCAAATTTGTCTTAAGATTAAAAGTTAAACAGATTTGAAAAATAATTTCTGATCTAACGAAGATTTTTATTGTTAAAAACTGTTTGTTATTGTTGTTGTTAAAATGAAATCTGTTTTTTTTTTCTGTATTTCCAGAAACTGAACTTGCCTCACCTGATCAGGGCCAGGAAGGTGTCATTCCTGAAGGCAAAGATGAAATAATTAAACCTTTGGAGAAAAAAGCACTTAATTTTCTTGTCAATGAATATTTGCTTTTAAGTAATTATAAACTCACATCTGTTACATTTTCGGAAGAAAATGGTGACCAAGTAAGTTTAGATAACTTTAAATTGTTCACATTTTAATTAAGGTTAACCATTTATCTATACATTCACCACAGAAACCATTTAAACAGACAAATATTTCTATTTAATGTTTCTTTTAGTTATGTAAATAAATAAAAAAATCATACAGAGAATTTTCTATTCATTATTCAGTTATTTTCTGCAGTGAAACCTAAATTGAAATTAAAATATAAACTCATGTATTTATAATGCATATATAACATATATATGTTTTGTTTTTTTTTAATTTCAGGACTTTGAAGACTGGGATGATGTTGGTTTGAATATTCCAAAACCACCAAGTCTTATACATCTTTTTAGGGATTATGGTAATCATGCATTTCCATCAATGGAGACTTGTGATGCTAGTTGCATGGTTAACTTAGAAAATGAACATCTAATTGATTTACAAACCAAATGGAAACGTAAAAAAGAATATCTAGTAAGTCATCAAAACTGTAAACATCATTATTATTATTATCATCGTAGATTCTCATCCAAGCTATTATCAAAGTTCTTCAATTATTAAAGTGATAGAATATCGCCACAATAAATCCAACCCATCCATCTTTAATATGTTCCCCTTACAGTCTTTAATTAATTATATTTTGGCCACATATGTTTGGACTCTCTAGTATTAGAAAAATATAACTGACAGGATGATGTATTAAATTTTAAAATAGGGTTTGTTAGAGAGATATGAAAGTTTGTGTCAAAGTATATGGCAGTTTTCTTAATAAAAATCAATCCTGATTTATGTACTTTTGAGATTTTTATACATTACATGATCTGTTCGGTTCGAAATAGTTAATGAAAACAAAATCTTTTTTTCAAAACGAAAGTTCAGCATGTTTTGTAAAGTTTAATAAATGTATTTTTTCCTAAAAATCTTTTAATTTTTTCAAAGAATTCAATTTAGAATTCTTTTTAAAATAAATAATTTTTTATTAACAGGAAAGCAGAATTTTTGAATTGGAGAATGACATAATAGAAATTGATAAGCAGAAAGATGAATTGATGTTACAACTCAATGACTGGTATGTATGCAGGACAATTTATTTCAGACTCTTATTCCTGTTTAAAACCTGCCCCTACTACTCCTTTTAAAGAAACCAATTGTTACACCATTGGTGCAATAAGATATGATAATGATTAAAATGTTAAAGGGGAGAATTTCTTTCATATAAAAGAAAATAATATGTTACTGAAAATGTATTGAAAAATATTATTTGAAATAAATTAGTTCTTGTCATAACTGAATTGTAATTATTTCTTAGACTTGTTTTTTTTCCTTTATCCTAAACCATTTCTTCAGTCAGTTCAGTAGAACTATCAGGCTGTCATTGCCCAGTTCCACTTAACAGTCTGTTAAAAAAAAATAACTTGATCTTAATTGAATTTTAGAATTTATTTTTATTTATATCTTTTACTTTAGATTTTATTTTTTTTGTTATTTTATTTTTTTATTTTATTTTCAGTCGACAAAATACAGTTTCTGATGTCAACAACTGTTATAGGAATATAAATCCTGAAACAAATCCATCATTAGTGTTAAATGAAAGTGCTTCTAAGAATAGTGCCGAAGTTGAAAATACATCAAATGGTTCAGTGGAAGGAATAAATGAATTGTCTGAAAGGGCAGCATTTGGTGACAATCAAGAACAAAGGTATCTTTAATAGCTTTTATTTTCTGACCTGTCAACCTTTATGGGTTATTTAAGGTCCTTCTTGTTTCACATCCTCTGACAAATTTTTGTTCTTTTTTGAATGTAAATATATCTTCTGTATTGTTGTATTCAAATACATGATTTAAAAAGGTGAACATAATAACACTAGTTTTGATAAGCATTGCTGAAATAAATTAAAAGCCAAATTTTGATTTGTCAGATTTTTGGACAAAGCTCGTCAAAATCTCAGCACTCAATTTGTGGATTTGGATTAAAATAAAGAATTAATACACTCAAATTTTGCTAGGTAAAAGTTATAGAAAAATTTTTGCGATTTCATTGACAATTTTTTTCAAAAAGTTTTGCCCACTGCTATTACAGGTCATTAAAAGTGATTTTTTTTCCTTTGTTGATAATTGCCAAAATGCTTAAAATGAGAATACTAGCATTTTAAAAAGGAAAGTTACATTTAAAATAGTTAAAGTATTTTATATACATTTAATACTATACAAAAAAAAATACTGAGATTAAAACAATTTAAGTTGGTGAAAAAGTTAAAGTGAAAAAAAAGTTATTTTGAATTTTAATCTTTTCGTTTTTAATGGTATTATTCCATTTTGAATGAATATATTATCTCATGAAAACTCAGGTCGGTTAAAATTTTACTTCTAGTGCATATACCTTTTAAAATAATAGAAATTTTGAAATAATCTAATCTAGTGTGTTCGTCTGTTAAAAATTAAAGGTTTTAAAATATTTTCATATATTTTAACTTCAAATATATTTTTTCATATAATTGATTTCAAATTAAATTTTACAAAAATTAGAATTTTAAGATGAAAATTATTAAGGCAATCTGACAGTCTTGGGTTCAAGATTTGGGCTATACGTCAGAGTACTGATGGGCATTATGCATTTTTGCATTTAATATTCAAAATGGGACATAATATCAATAAATTGAATAAACACACGATATTCATTATCATGTTTTATAAATATGTATGTAGATCAAGTATTGAGTGTTTCTGAGTTTGTTATCTGAGAATGAATAGAAAGCAACATATGCATAAATTTACTCATATATTCAATTTTTACAATATTTGGGCAGCAGTCTATTATTCAAACATATTTGATTAATCAAGATGTAGCTTTCCTTTTTAAACTTTTTTTTCAATTACTTTTGCTTTTAAGCAAAACATTTGATATCATTGAAATATGTAATGTGTCTATTTGATGTGATTTTTGTATGACTAATATAATTTACTTATATTAAAAATAGAATCTACAATTGTACATTTAAAGTATTTATATAATATAGAACTAAATTAAATATATCAAAATGAAGGCAGAAATAAAGTAACTTGGGTTGTTCACTCACAAAATGAAAAATGTTTGTAGTTCATCTCTTTATTATATTTACAAATTTTTCATATTCTCTGAAATTTTTTTTTAAAAACTAATATCTTTATTTATTTTTTTTAAAGGCAAATACCTACATCTTTCTGGAATGCTTTGATTGATACAACTTTAAGTTTAACAAAAGATCACAGAATTGTTGCAGAGGTTTGTAAAGTTTTCCTGAAATTGGTATTATTTGCAAAAATTAAAAAAAAAAATCTCTGAGCACTCTAAAAATGGCTTAAGGTGCTAGTGATCATTTCTAGTATAGTGCTAACCAAAATCATAATTATCTTTCTGAAGTATTTTTGTTATACAACATGGGACCACAAACGGAATGTGCACTAGATGTGGAGAGCATATGGAAGGGTATACATTTTCTAAAGTTCTTGAACAGGCAACACTATCATTTTACTTAAAATGTTAGGGATGGGGTAATTGCTATTGCCTTAGTGCTCTGAAAGTAGAATACAAAAGGGAGAGAGAATTGTTATTTTAATATCCCTCACACAGGATAATCTACCAAATGAACATGTCCATAACTACGTTTTGTGCTCAACCAGTATGAAGTACAGAACAAGAATAAAAAAAACTCAACATGCCAAAATAGGAATCCAACCTGTTGAATTCTAGTGAGACTATTGTAAACTATTATATTATGAAGCTTGACTCCTGTATTATCTCTGCATTGTCATTGCATGCTCCACACGCACACGCACACATGTGAAAATAGGAATAAAAAAAAACAAAAAAAAATATTATTAGTTTTGTAATCTATCTATTTCAAGGAAAGCTGGTATATGTATTTAGCTGTTCGCATGTTAAAAAAATCTTTAAAATTAACAAAGAATTGTTAAAAGTTTTTCAAAAAAAGTTTCTTGATTGAAAAAAAAGGGATAAATAAAATAAGTATAAAAAAACTCTTAAAAAAAGAAAAGGAGGAAATGAAAATAAAGAAAAAAAAGGGGGGGAGAGAAAAGAAAATGAAAGAATTAAAAAAAAAGATAAAAAAAATCTGAATTTAATATTAAATTTGTCATTTTTGCATTTATTTCTAGGTTTCCAAAATCTCTGATTCCAAGCCTGAAAATATTGTTTTGGTGCTAGCACGATGTCTACCCCATATTGTTCCACATGTGCTACTAGCAAGGAGAGAGGTAACGAAGAAAATAACTTGTTTTTCATCTATTTACAATTACTTAAATATTTTAAAATGTTGATGTTGGTTTAGGTTTCTCTGTAAATTTCATGTAATCTATCCTCTACTGATCATTTCCATGGAGGTGTTACACAATTTTCATTGATCTATAAACCCTATTGATAATATTGAAGATGAAGGAACAATTAATATGAAACTTAAAAACACATCCCCCTCTAAGTATTTGAAACCCAAGAATGTTTTGATGTACAGGGTGCACAGATACACACACACACAATGCTTAAAATATTTGAAACCATTTAGAGTTTTAGTATCCAGTTGGTATTCCATGTCAATGTGGGTTTAAACATAATATATCTTAACACCATGTAATTTACTGAGGTTTAGCTGCTTAATAATATTACTACTATTACTACATAAATGAAAGCTTTATATTATAAATGTTATTTACCTGGTGTTTTTTCTCCTTATTTTCTCATGACTATTCTATCCAATTGACAGGAGTTGATCCCACTGATCTTGTGTACAACGATGCTTCATCCAGATGTCAAGGAGAGGGATAAACTTCTGAACATCCTTTTCAATCTCATCAAAAAACCTGACGATGAACAAAGGTAAAAAATTATTTCAGAACAAAACAATTTTTGCTTTTTTTATTATAGTTTTAATTTATTCTTATCTTCTGTATTATTGTGTATGGGATTTGTGAGTCAGGATGTGTGTGGTTGCAAAACAAGGAAATTCAGAAATTAAAAAGAACACAGCAAATATATTGTAAATATTTTAAGTTGTAAAAAATTTTGGACAATAAAATATTCAATTCTATCATTCAAAGGAATAGGGTTGGAGCAGTTAAAATGTTCATAAAATTTACTTGCTGGCCTGTCATTATTTTTCAAAAAAATATTTTCACCTTTTTTACTTATTTTATTTTATTTATTTAGCTCATTTGTAGATGTATAAATTATGCTTTGCATATAACTTTCTTTTCTATGTTTCATATTATTTGCAATTCACAGCCACCAAATACTTGATGACTGCTCTTACTTCAAGTCTTTTATAACCTCAAAACTAGAGATTCTAAAATGATTTTTTTAGAAATCAATTCTAGAAAATATAAGATTTTAATTCATGGCAATGATTTTGCTTTTGAAAAAAACTAATCCAATGTAAATTTTTTTGCCTTTTATTCAACAATAAGAAAAAATATTAAAAAGTTTTTTTTTTAAAAATCATAATTTTTAAAGATTTTAAAATTCTTTTTTTTTTTATTCCAGACAAATGATATTAAGAGGTTGTGTTGCTTTTGCCAAACATGTTGGTCCGACTCGGCTGGAAAGTGAGCTCTTACCTCAATGCTGGGAACAGGTTTGTAAATCTAATGAACATTGCTGCCTGTTTGATATCTGTTGACAGTTTCTGGTTTAATAGATTAATTAATTATTCAATCTTTTTGTTTTATTGCTTAATCTTAAATAGTTTGCTTTGAATTATAATCCATTAGGAAAAACAAAACACCTTTACTCCCCCCATAAAAGACTGGCGGTGAAAAGCATCAAATACTTTTTTGTGCATGTGTTTTTGTTGGTTTTCCTTTTCTGAATCTTTTTTTACTTGAAGGAAAGAAAAAAAAATTAAATCAAATTTTTAATTACTATTTTAGCAAAGAAATTCTATTAATTTACATACTTTAGAGTTTTTTCTTTTTAAATTTCTTCTCTTCATTACTACAAATACAATGTCCATTGTTGTAATTCTGCACGTTTACTCATTTCTTTATTTGTTGGTTACAAATTTTAACATAGTTTATGACATAATTACCTCCCTTGTTCTTTCAGTATTTTCTTTTCTTTCTTTTTTTGTTCTTTAAACTAATAGCATTTTTTAAAATGAATTATTTATTCTTTTATTCATTGATCTGATGTATGTTTTTCAGATCAGTCATAAATATTCAGAGCGGCGTCTGTTAGTTGCAGAAGCTTGTGGTGCTTTAGCTTCTTATCTCCCTGTAAGTATTTACTAGCTCAATGAATTGTTGACATTACTGAAGAAGAAACTCGCTTTAGTCAAGGTTCAATAAATTATGGCAAGATCATGAATATTTATGAGAGAAAAAAAATTGTAAAAAAGGAATCGTAGAGCTAATATATTCAGCTGAAAAAAAATTGTTAATGTCTTTAGAATTCAAATTGAAATGTTGGAAAATGTTTTCTAGATTTTATTTTTATTTTTTGAAATGTAAAAGTTTTAAAGAATATTGTTTTAAAAGTATTAAAGTTAAAGGGAATCAACAGTTTAATGCATTTTCTGTTTTAAAATATTTTTTAAGAGGAAGTCCAATCCAATTGTACTAACCAACAATTCAAATAAGTTTGCTAAAAACAATTAGTAAAACTGTTCACAAGAATCTCTCTTTATAAATGGATAAGATTCTTTTAATAATTATTTCCTAAACAAATTTCTGCAGATAAAATCTGGCCCACTCTAATTTTACAATCTACTTATATTGACTGACTTATTAGCTATAACATTACATCTTGTCTGGTTTTGTGACATAATAGAAATTGATTTACTATTTAAGAAAATGTTTAATATTATCGTGGAAATTTATTTAAAATTATTTTCAAATCCTATGCTTATAAAATGAAAGATTAAGCATTAAATAAGCTGCAAATGTTGTGGACAAGAAATAAACATCAATTTTTATGACTAAAAAGTCTTGTTTGTACATCTATTATTTAGATTATTGCTTTCATCTTTATCATTGTTATCTTAACATAAAGATGGGAACAATAGTCCAAATAATACATGTACAAATTTATTAAGCCTTCATTTCAATAATTCTGTAAAATAATAAAAAGTCTGAATTAATGAAACAAAAATCTTATATTAAGTGACTGGTGAGAGTTGATGTATAATTAAACAAAGAAACAAAAAGAATAAAAAAAAGAAGCAATTTTTGATTTCCTAAAAAATGAAGTTATTTTCTTGATTTTTTTTTTTTTCAGAATGAAATTCGAAGTTCTCTTGTTTTGTCTATGTTGCAACAGATGTTGAATGAGGATAAAGAAGATGCAGTCCGTGAAGCGGTTGTAAAAAGTTTAGGGATTCTTTTCAGCTTTATTTGTGATCATGACAAATATTCACAGGTCGGTTATTTTTCTTAGCAGTCACTTTATCGTTCGACACCTTCTTCCCTTCATCAATTGTTTATCAACATTCATAAAACATTTGGTCCAATCCAGTATCAGTTTATACTGTAAGACACATACTAATCAACTGTGCAACCCTGGAATCAATCCTCCAAAAAATAACAAAAAACATAAAACCTATACTTGGAAATATTAACACTGACAAAATTTTAGCCTTCCTTCAATAGATAGACTTACTAAGCAAAATTCTAAATTTACTAAGTATTTTTTTACATTGATATATAATACTAGAAGTATTGCTCGGCGCCCTAGGGACTTGCCAATATTTTCAAAAACGCTTCGTGCTTAAAAATGAATGATTTTTTTCATGATTTTCAAAAACATTCCCTGTTATTCATTTACTTATTTATTTTATACTCAAAAACTGTTTTTTTGTATCTTCTCAGTGTTTAAAAAAATTTTTTTTTAGCAAGAATCACAACTGTAAAATAACATAATGATTTATATGGTCAAGTTGCATTAGAGACAACGGTTCCCATCAGATCACCAAAGTTAAGCAACGTCAAGCCTGGGCAGTAGTTAGATTGATGACCATTTAAGAATAGCAGTATTCATGGTTCAATTCCATATTTTCTTCTGGAAGTTTAGCACCTACTTAATCTAGCCATGTGCATGCACAGATTCAAAACCAGATGTAGAATATGTTCAAATGCGATTAGTTTTAATAGTATATATATATATATATATATAGATTATCGGTCGTCGTCGTTCATTCAGTTTGATTATTTCTTAGAAATGGTACCAGAAGTGGATGGGTCCGCAGTAAAAAAAAATCCTCAGCGCAGAAATTTAATAAAAATGTTTTTAAAAAATTTTTTTTTTATGTTATAAAAACAGATTTTGATAACACAAAAACATAGCTTAATTTTAATAGGATTTTGTAAAAAAAAATCAGTCAAATCTGTTGTTTATAAATATGTTTTTATAAAGTGTAAAGAAACTGGGAAAATTTTTACATTTTTATGTATATAGATATATATATATATATATCATAAGAAAGGAAAAATTAAATTCCGACGATATATAGTAGACAATTTTTTGGTAAAATCAAAAAACAAGAATATTGATGCCGATGCGCTTTTCGGCATTATTATTATTATTATTATCATCATCATCATCATCATCATTATTACTATTATTATTATCATCATCATCATCATCATTATTATTATTATTATTATCATCATTATTATTATTATTATCATTATTATCATTATTGTTATCATCGTCATCGTCATTATTATTATTACTATTATCATTATCATCTTAATTATTATAATTATAACTATTATTATCATTATTATTATTATTATTATTATTATCATCATCATCATCATTATTATCATTAATAATAATATTATAAAAAAACATGTTTTTGTGTTTGAGAAATAATTTTCGATTTAGCAAAATCCCATGTCGTAAATAAAATTGTGTGGACACAATATATAATAATAATAATAATAATAATAATAATAATAATAATAATTATTATTATTATTATTACTATTATTATTATTATTATTATTATTATTTTCTTCTTTTTCTTCTTTTCGATTTTATAGTTCTTTTCAGTCAAGTCGTTTTAGAAAAGAGTCTTAAAGTCTGTTAATAAAAACCCTACGATAATATTGTTTGGTGTGACATGGCGCCGTTCCAGGTAGTTAATATTTAGTCTCGATGTCGTCGTACAGCACAAGGCCTTTTTCAAGTGATTCTACCACACAAGAGGAGGAGAAAGATATAGCTGATGAAATCTGTTAAGCGTCACTTAAGGGCGACGGGTGAAACTTCAAAAGAAAATGTCCTTCGTACATAAATAAATATTTCAGCAGGGCCGTGCTTAGGGCCCCCGCAGACCTTGCAATTGCAGGGGAGGGTTGCAAGGTCCTTAGGGATCGCAAGGCTCTTTATTTTCACAGATTCTAATGGGAAAAAAACACCAAAATAATTAATTGATAGGATTAATTAGAAAATGGTTATATCACACTTAAAATATACATCTATCAATCCATCTTTCTTCCCGTCTATCTCTCTCGGTATATATGTTAGTATATTATATTTACTTGGTGAGCACCAACCCAAGTTTGGCGCAAGGCCGTTTTTTTACGTGCTCTCTTCCTGGCTTTTTAATTCGGTGTTACCCTTCACCTAGATGAGTTGCTCTCCCGAGCTAACGAGCCACATCTGCCCGAGGCTGCTAAAGTGAAACTACTGGTTTTGACTAAGATTTGAACTCGCGTAATACGATTTCAAAACCCAAGCTCTTACCAATGCTCCACCGCCAACAGTATTGATAGTAATAATGGTGGCGATGATGGTTAGGGTGGTGGTATTGGTAACGACGATAACAGTGGTTGGTGGTTGGTGGTACACTTACTTGTGGTGCTGGTGCTGCGATTCGAAGAGAGACGCGAAAACAAATATATGAAATAAAAAAGAAAGAAGGAATGTTGAAAAATGGGTGGAGTGTGTGTTGTTGCAGTGATTGTTGGACGGCATTTGAATCATCTGGAGAATGGGGGATTATTTTCATTGAAGAGATTTTGGGGGAAGGATGGGAGAGGGGTGGAGGTGAATGGAAGGAAGGAGGGAGGAAGGAAGGAAGGGGGAAGGAAGGAGGGGAAGCAGGATGTTTTGTGGGTGGGTTGTTGGAAGGGGTTTGGAGGGACAATATCACGAGTGCGAAGAGAAATAAGAAGAGGAAAAGAAAAGGAAGGATAAAGGGAAGAAGAAGAGGAAGAAGTGAATAAAGAAGAAGAAGAAGAAGAAGAAATAAAGAAGAAGAAAGGGAGAAGAAGAGGGCAAAAAAAGAGATGAAAAAAAAAGAAGATAAAGAAAAAGAAGGTGCAAAAGAAGTGGAAGAGGAAGAAAAAGAAAAAAGGAAAAAGAAATAAAGAAGAAAAAGAAGAAAAAAAAAAGAAAAATAGTTAGACAAGGAAGATGAAGGAGAAGAAAGAGAGACAAAAATGGAAAAGCAGAAAATAAAAAAAGATAAAGTAAAAAGGAGAAATTGAAAATAAAAATGAAATAAAAGTTGAAGAAGAAGAAGAAGAAAAATAAGGAGGAGGAGAAAAAGAAGAAGAAAAAGAAGAAAAAAAAGAAAAAGAAGAAGAAAAAAAAAGAGGAGGAGAAAATGAAGAAGAAGAAGAAGGAGGAGGAGGAGGAGGAGGAGAAAAAGTAGAAGAAGAAGGAGGAGGAAAAAAATAAGAAGACGAATAACAAAAAAAGGAGGAGGAGAAAAAGAAGAAGAGATAGAACGAGAAGTTAAAGAAGAATAAAGATAAAAAAGAAGAAGAAGAAGAATAGGAAGAAGAAGAAAAAAAGAAGAGGAATAAGATGAAGAAGAAAAGAAGAAGAGGAATAAGAAGGAGGAGAAGAAGATGAAGAAGAAGAAGAAAAGGAATACGGATAAGAGAAAGATAGAAGAATAAGAAGAAGAAGAAAAAGAAAAGGAATAAGGATAAGAGAAAGATAGAAGAAGAAGGAGAAGAAGACGAAGAAGAAGAAGAAGAAGAAGAAGAAGAAGAAATTATTAGAGCAGGTGGTTAGTCAAATAGGAGGACATTTGCTATAAGAGTCAAATGTTGATAACTGTTAAAGTCTGAAGCATAAGGGTTAATTGATTGTGCTATGGTAGTTGGGGGGAGGTGGTTGACAGCGGGGTAGAGAATTTCTCAAGTGCTTTCGTGGTTGGTTGATGTGTGGGTGATACTTGTGGAAGAATTTCTTTTACATGATTTTAATGAAGGGACATTTTTATGCAAATTATATAATCAATTAAGAATTTCGCATGAAACAGAAAGTTCACGGAATATTATCTTCATCACCGAGTAATAGGAGTAGTATTATTAGTAGAAAAAGATTTGTTAGTAGTCTCGCTGGGTTGTTGTTTTTGTTAAGCAGGGAGACCTCTCTCCCCAACACATTCGGGTTTGGATCAGTCCTCCCACTTGTTAGAGTTTTCATAATCTGAAAGCATTTAGAAACACCCAGACCTCACATTTAGGGATGTCTTTCCTAATTATGGAAAATATATATATTTTTGGTTATTGCTCGATATCCGCCCCCCCAGGTGCTGATATGCATAATTTATGCATTCGTATAGATATTATATTTACTTGGTGAGCACCAACCCAAGTTTGGCACAAGGTCATTTTACGTGCTCTTATCCGGGCTTTTTAAATTCAGGGTTACCCTTTACCTAGATGAGCTGCTCTCCCGAGCTAATGAGCCCTATCTGCCCGAGGTAGCTAAAGGTGAATGTAATGGTTTTTGACTGGGATTTGAACTCGCATACCACGATCTCAGAGCCTGAGCTTCTACCAATGTTCCACCGTCGCTACCATTCGTATAGATATATATATATATTTAATACTTTGGACCCTGACTTAGCAAAATTACCAACCAGTCACTCAGAGTAAGTCTTCTTTCGCTAGGGCCTATATATTGGCTTTTTATGATTAAAAGCGTTTATTTTGGCTGTTGTTGTTGTTTTTATTGTTTATTGTTCGAATCCAAGTTGTTCCGTCTACGTTCACATGTTGACTAATACCCTTGGGAAAGGTATGAAACCAAATTTTCCCTCCAGCTATAGTGGATGTGGTGGATGATGTCTACAATGACACAACGAGGGGGGGGGTTGAATCACTGGACGTTTTTGTCGATAAAAACTTTTTGGTTATTCGATCTTTTCGTCTTTTGGACATTTTCATTATTGGCCCATTTGGCGTTTTGGACGTTTTGTAACATTTTTTACCTTTCTGCATTTGGACTTGTTGATTGAACATTTTCTCTATGGGAACTTTTGCATATTGGCCCTCTTTGTTTCTGAGGTCGTTTTGCCTATCGGATTTTATTTTATTTAATTTTTTTTTTTTTGCGCTGGAATAAAAAAAAGAAAGAAATAAAGAAAGAATTAAAGTGAAAAGAAGAAAGAAACAATGAAAATAGAAAAAAAAGGAAAAACAAAAAGAAAGAAATAAAAGGGAAATTAAGAAAGAATAAAAGAAAGAAAGAAAGAAAGAAAGAAAGGTATAAAGAAAAAAGTAAGAGAGAAAGAAAATGAAAAAGAAGAAAAGGAAGAAAAAAGTATGAAAGAAAGAAAAAAAAACAGAACGAATGAAAACAAGAAAGAAAGAAAGAAAACGGTAATGAAAAAAAAAAGAAAGAAAGAGAGAAAAAGAAAAGAAAATGAAAACGATAAATATTCTCTAAAAAAAGAAAAAGAAAGAGACAGGAGAAAAGAAATTAGGAAGAGAAACTTAGTATAAGGACAGAAGGGGAAGGGGCAATAAATAAGGTTTTAACCCCAGCAAAGGATTGGAAAAAACGAAAAGAGGGAAAAAACCCCAAACCAAACCAAAAACGTGATAAGTTATTTGACAAAGCAAAGCATAGAAGTGTTAGCAATGAAGAATATTTCATAGTCCTTTGCTTTCGAAGAGTGGGTGGGCGGAGAGGTGGGTCAAAGGAGGTGAGGTGAGGGCTGTTTTGACAGGGTGGGGTCGGGCGTTGGAGTCGAGCCGCCAATTCGGCGCCAGGGACCCGAGAGGCGTCGGCGTCGACGAAGCACAGGGGTTGGGGTTTGAAAGAGAGAGAGAGAGAGAGAGGGAGAGAGAGAGAGAGAGAGACAGAGAGAGAGAGACAGAGAGAGAACTTCGGAATGGAAAAGATAAGGAATGTTGAGCGGCTAAGTGATATAAATAAAGCATTTGTATATATATA
>JAUZSX010278947.1:0-14868 GCA_034780655.1 Idiosepius hallami
AAGAGAAAGAAAATGAAGGTTTTTTGTTAAATTTTACGGCATATCAAATTTTTTATGTCATTTTATGCCAAGAACAATCATTTTACACACACCTAGTTTAACCCAAAGCTTGAGGGAAGTTCAGGATTTATGCTTTTCCCAATGTTATTAGACGACTTGTCAACGTAGACGGAACGACTTGATTTCGAACTATTATTCTGAAATCCGACTAACTATCCACTGGGCCACGTAGACTGCCCCGGAAAAAAATAAAACTTTAAGTGAAGCAAATACGAAATAGATAGAATGGGAGAAAGAAAGCTAGTGATTAAATACGTGCAATAATTAGATTCATTCATCAACCATAACACCTAGTGGTGCATTTGTTGCAAATTTTTTGCTGTTTCCATGGCATATTTGTTTTACGAGAAAGAGTCGCTAGTCCGATGCTCAACCCCCAAACTGGAGGACCATTTGTAGGATTTTGAAATCAGCGTTACCTTTCACCTAGATGAGCTACTCTCCCGAGTTAACGAGCCTCATCTGGAGGACCTTTTGTAGGGTTTTGAAATCAGCGTTACTTTTCACCTAGATCAGATACTCTCTCAAGTTAATGAGCCTCATCTGCCCGAGGCAGGTAAAGGTAGATGCAATGGTTTTGATAAGGATTTGAACTCGCGTAATTCGATTCCAAAGTCCGAGCTTTTACCAATGCTCCACCTCGTCACCCTGCAAGAGTTAGAAGGGTAGATGAAACAATTGGAAATGGACACTGTCATATTCACTATTTGTTACAAATCGAATAGACCAGATTGATTGGAAAATTGCATTTTATGAGTGTCATAAAATCTTTCTCTCGTTGAACTGAGTTCTCCTCGCGAGAAAACTCTAGACTGGGTCTTAAACTCGGTTTTGTCGCTTTCAACACCGACAGAAAATATTTGTGCGCGACGATTGCATTTAGTAATCTGTAGATAAAGAGCAGACCGCCATTAAAAACGTTTTATTGCAGAACATCTGCCTATGGGCAAACGAGAAGAAAATTCTATTCGGCTTGTTTTCTTTTTTCTTTTTTTTTTCTCTCTTTCCTCTTTCTTTAGACTTTACTTTGGAAAGCGAATATGTTACTGGACCTCGAACAGAATGTTAAATATACACACACCTGCAAACACCAACACACGCATGCACACACAGAATTATGTACACACACGAACACACGCATGCATATACAGAATTATGTACACTCCTATATATTCATCGGAGGAGAAGTGATTTTATTAAATGTATATATGTCTAAGTAGGAAAGAATTCATATATGTGTTTATGTCTTTGCATAAATATAGAGACATATATACTTATATCTGTATGCATATGCACACACTCTCTCTCTCACACACACACACACACACATAAATATATATATATATTATAATATATACACGTATATGGGCATATGCATACAAATATATGAATATATGTCTTTATATTTATGCAAAAACATACATACATACATATATATATATGTGTGTGTGTGTGTATATATATGCGCGCGCACGCGCGTGTGTGTAATTTCCATGGAGCCATTTAGTATAACATATCATTATGTGATATACATGGGCACAGCTAGTATATATTTTAATGTAAATTACATGAGTTCATTTTTCATTTAGAATATGATATGTGGTTTTTATGAGTACAGTTAGCATATATAATGTAATTTACATTGGAAAATTTAGTATAGAATAGCATAATATTATTCACATGGGTACATATAATATATATTGTAATGTAATCTACATGAGTGTATTTGGTATATAATATCATAATGTGGTTTCTATACGTACAACTATTATATAGTGCAATGTAATCTACATTGGCCAATTTAGTATATACTACCTGTACCCATGTAAATCACATTACTATCATAATAGATCATATAATGTAATTTAAATTGGTACAGGTAGTATATATTATAATGTAATTTACAATGGTCTATTTAGTTTATAATATAATTCTAATGGATACAGCTAGCATATATAATATTATATACTTGGTTCATATAGTATATAATACCATAATTTGATTTACATGGATAGAGCTAGTATATACTGTATGTAATTTACATACGCCTATATATGAAATAGCATCATGCGATTTACGTGAGAACATCGCGTATGCATCATGTAATTTACATAGATCTATTTAGTGTATGTAATGGCATAATGCTATTTACGAGGTTACAGCTAGTATATATCATAATGTAATTTACATTAGCCCAATTAGTGTGTGTAATAGCATAATGCGATTTACTTGGGAACAGCTAGTATATATCATATTTTAATTGGTGATGCTCACCAATAAATATAGTATATCATAATGTAATTTAGATAGCCCTGTTTAGTGTATGTAATAACATAATGTGATTTGCGTGGAAGCAGCTAGTATATATCATAATGTAATTTACATAGGCCTATTTAGTATATATAATAGCATCATGTGATTGACGTCGGAACAGCTAGTATATATCATAATGTAATTGGCGATTCTCACCAATAAATATAATATATCATAATGTAATTTACTTAGCCCCATTTAGTGTATAATATAGCATAATGCGATTTGCGTGGAAACATTTAGTATATATCATAATGTAATTTACATAGGCCTATTTAGTGTATATAATAGCATAATGCGATTTACTTGGAAACAGCTAGTATATATCATGTAATTTACATAGCCCCATTTAGTGTATATAATAACATAATATGATTTATGCGGTTATATCTAGTATATATTATAATGTAATTTACATAGCCCCATTTAGTGTATATAATAACATAATATGATTTACGCGGTTATATCTAGTATATATCATAATGTAATTTACATAGGTCCAGCTGAACATTAATGAAACGAGAAATGTCGGTGGGAAGCGGCTTAGCTGATAATTAGAATTGTGTTGCCGAGAATTTTCCCGCGTTAGACATTAAATTCATTGAATATTGATTCCATTCATTTCGATTTTTTTAAGGTTTCGCTCTTACGCCATTAAAATATGTTTGGCTTCTTGAAGATTTACTACTGGAGTAATGGAGTTTACTAATGTACCGAGACCTGTGAGATATTTCGTAATTGTTCTGAGGTTTCCTTTTCCGAAACAAAGAATGGGTATGTGAGAAGAGAGAGGGTAAAATATTTGGAGTGAGAACATGTTTTAGGCAGTAAGTGTTCGTTTGGGTGTGGACCTTGTGTTTGTATGTATATGTGTGGCGGTCGACGTGGCTCAGTGGATAGAAGATTGGACTTCGGAACCATACTACGCGGGTTCGAATCCAAGTTGTTCTGTCTACGTTAACAAGTCGACTAATACCTTGGGAAAGATATGAAGCTTATTCTTCCCTCCAGCTATGGGTTAAATAGTGCAAGACCTCAACAGTGGATGTGGCGGGTGATGTTCACACGTTTTCTTACCCGGGCCTTTTACATTCGGTATTACCCTTCACCCAGATGAGATGTTCTCCCGAGTTATCAAAACCCAGGCAGCTACAGGTGTATGCAATGGTTTTGACTGGGATTTGAACTCACGTTTTACGATTCCAGAGCCCGAGCTTTTACCAATGCTCCAACTTCACTTCCCACCCAAATGAGTATATATATTTATGTCTTTGTGTGTGTGTATGAGCACACGCGCGCGTGTCTACATACTCGAAATTGTGTTTAAAAATACAATATACGAATGTATGCATTCATGTCATTATGAAGGTTATTAATTACTGGATTGTGTTGACTCGACACGAATAGTTAGCTCGGAATATAATGTATAATGTATGCAGATCATTGCTATTCCAATAACATTCATTAGAGGTCCATAATAAGCAAATTAAGTAATCGCGCCTTTTCATAGCTTTCTCTCGTAAGGTAATTACCAGTGATAGACTAAACCAATCACAGCGGCCAACTTTAGGTGATTATCACGTCTATTATCGTCTGTACAACTAATTATATTCAATGAGTTTTTAATGAAGTTACTATCCAGAAACTGAATGCTTCTAAATCACGAAAAGTGATCCTTAATTTTTTCTTTTTCTGTCATTCTAAAATGTGTTATAACAAGGGCTATGAAAACATGCTTTTATTAAAGAATATGCTTGTCAAATCACTAGTTATTAGGGGCTTGACAAGAATATTTTTTAATAAAAGCATGTTTTCTCAGTTCTACTTATAAGTACCGAAATAAAAGAAATGGTTAAATCACAAAATAATCAAGTAACGTCATGTATATTCTTTAATAAAATTATATTATAAACTTCTACTTATAAGTACAGAAATAAAAGAAATGTTTAAATAAAAAAAAATCAATGACAAAAATATTCTTTATTAAAACATATCTTAAAGCCCTAATTATAAGGTGAGAAATATAAGAAACGGTAAAATCGCAAAATAATTAAGTAATGACATGAATATTCGTCAATAAAAGCATATTGGCGTAGCCCAACTTATAAGTATAGAAGTAAAAGAAATGATAAAATCACCAAATAGGCAAGTAACGACATGAATATTCTTCAATAAAACCATTTGGCGTAGCCCTTACCTAAAAATTACAGAATTAAAAGAAATGATAAAATCACAAAATAGTCAATTAAAGGCATGAATATTCTTTAATAAAAGCATATTGGCATAGCTCTAGTTATAATATGGGTCGTCCCAAAAGTAACGTGTCCGATTATTTTTTATTTTTTCTAATGGGTCAATTCCTGGTTGAAAATTGCATTATTGTTGATATAAGTTCATTTATGCATTCATCCCTCGAATGCTTCACCTCACTGTTATAGATAAAGGCGATGTGATACTCTTAGAAAGCAACCATTTTCATGGACATGCGTCAGAATCGGTAATGCGTCATTGAATTACTCCATGCAGAAAAAAATTAAATTCTTGGACATTCCCAGAACTTTCTAGTTTTTTTTCTTTCTGAGTGGGGTGTCCTGGGATTTTTAATTTTTAATATTTATTTTATGTTGGGTGTCTTATATCATAAGAACTATTTCAAATCCTTAAATTCATATCTTATTTGCGTTTTAAATAATGCAAACAACTTATTCATCCCTTTTTCTGTCCTTCGGCTCTTTCTTTTCCGACAAGAAGATCTTTGAAGCACGCTCCAAAATTAAATACTTATTTTTTTAAGTTTTTATCGTTTGTTTGTTTTTACAAAAAAAACTTTAAACGGGTTAAAAACAGTGTTTAGGGGACTCTATTCTACACTCTGAGCCCACTTAAGTTACATTCTCTTAAGGTCCAAGGGCAACGCCATTTTTCCCCGGACTAAAAGAAGAGTTTAGTGCTGGTCTCCTTTAAAGCTCCCACAGACCACATTGGGAATCACTGGAAACGCGTGTCTAAGGGCTTATAAAAAGAAAAAAAACAAAGGCGTCCTAGGCCGACAAAACTCAAAGCTCTTAAATAAAATTCAGTATTTATATTTATCGAAGCCTTCGAGTAGAACAATTAAAAAGATCAAGTAACGAGTTTTAAGAAAATAGAAGTTACAAACAGAGAGATGTCACGTGAAATAGAAGTAGAGACAAATGACTGTGATTCTTTTTGTTCTTTTTTAAATATTTTTTTAATGTTTTTTGTTCATCAAGATCCGTTTGAAGTGCGCACGTCAAGACTGTCTGTAGTGGTGAAAAAAAAGGGGGCCACTGAAGTTTTTCGACTCGGGTTAAAGAGTGGCTTTTAACGTGCTATTGAGTGAGTGAGGCAAAGAGAGAGAGAAAGAGAGAGAGAGAGTGTGAGACAAAGAGAGACAAAGAGAGAGAGACGTAAAGAGAGAAAGAGAGAGACCCTGGAGAGAGAGAGAGAGGGGGACGTAGAGAGAGAGAGTGACATAAAGATAGAGAGACGGGGAGAAAGAAAGAGAGAGAGAAACCAAGGGATAGAAAGGAGAAAAGAGAGGAAGAAATAAATTTAGAGAGAAAGAAATTGAGAGCGAAAGAAAGAAAAATAGATCAATAGCGAGAAAAAAGAAGACCTAGAAAGAGAAATACGTGAGAGAAAGGAACAGAAAAAAATAGAGAAAGAAATAAAGAGAGAGAGAGAGAGAGAATGAAAGAGTAAGAAATAAAGAGATTGATTTCAATGGTGAGAAAAAAGAGAGAAAAGAACTGAGAAAGGGAAATCGAGAGAGTAAGAAATAAAGAGGGAGAGAGAAATAAGAGAGAGGGAAATAAAGATAGATAGAAAACGAGAAAGAGTGAGAAAAAAAGAGAGAAAGAAGCTGAGAGAGAGAGAAATAGAGAAAGTAAGAAATAAAGAGAGGGAAAAACTGAGAGAAATCAAGTGACAAAGAGAGAGCGAGACAGTGAGTGTAAGAAATCGAGAGAAAAAGAATCTGAGAGAGAGAGAGAGAGAGAGAGAGAGATAGAGAGAAAGAGAGATAAATATATATATATATACATATATATATATATATATATATATATGTAGAAAGAGGGTAGTGGCGGTGGAGCATTGGTAAAAGTTCGGGCTCCGGCCTACGCGAGTTCAAATCCCAGTCAAAACCATTACTTTCACTTCAGCAGCCTCGGGCAGATGGGGCTTGTTAACTCGGGAGAGTAACTCATCTAGGTGAAGAGTAACACCAAATGTAAAAAGCCCGGGTAAGAGCACGTAAAAATGGCCTTGTGACAAACTTTGGTTGGTGCTCACAAAGTAAATATGTATTTGTATATCTATTAATTTATGTAATAAGGTCGCTTAAATTTATAGTTAGAGTGCTCAATATCAGTGATAGAGCGTGTATATTACTTAAGTGTACACACGGAGTCAACAGCCTTCGGCGATTTTCAGTTCCTCACGTGCGCGGTAGAGAAACTGTCAGTTACCGAAGGCTGTTGATTCCGTGTGTATAGTTAATTATTATTTGTATAATTATGTATATATGGTCTTTGATCGAAGGCTCCAGTATTTTAGGAGAGGGACAACTTACCTTTTTAGGGGAAAAGGGGCCGCAAGACGCATTCTGCGACGGGACCGCAAGGTGGCTAAGCATGGTACTGCATAAACATATTATAGCCTTTTTTTAACATTTAATGTCGGTTATATTTTTATTTTTATTTTGAGATGAGACTTTATTATCTGGGTATCAACTTTAATGTTCGGACTATTTGTCCTAATGTGGGTATCAACTTTATTTTTCGGACTATTTGTCTTAATCTGGGTATCAACTTTATTTTTCGGACTATTTGTCCTAATCTGGGTATCAACTTTAATGTTCGGACTATTTGTCCTAATGTGGGTATCAACTTAATTGTTCAGACTATTTGTCCTAATGTGGGTATCAACTTTATTGTTCGGACTATTTGTCCTAATGTGTGTATCAACTTTATTTTTCAGACTATTTGTCTTAATCTTGGTATCAACTTTATTTTTCGGACTATTTGTCCTAATGTGGGTATCAACTTAATTGTTCAGACTATTTGTCCTAATGTGGGTATCGACTTTATTGTTCGGACTATTTGTCCTAATCATCATTTTTATACACGCAGTTTTTTTCAATAACACAAGTTGCACTATTTAATCCATACCTGGAGGGACGATGGGGTTTCATACCTTTCCCAACGGTTTTAGTCAATATGTCAACGTAGACTAAACAAATTGGAGTCGAACTCGCCCACTACGGTTCCAAAGTCCAATCACCTATCAACTGGGCCACGTCGACCGCCCCGGTGTGTATATTGAGCAATAACTAAAATTCATTCAGAGTTTTATTCTAAATCTGTTGCTATGGTCACAAAACGTTCCAGCCACATGTTGTATTCGAACCCATGAAAACTCTAAGATCAAAACGTAATCTATTAAACTCAAAGGTGTAGCAACGAAGGGGCAGAGGGTTCGGTCCACTGGGGGCGGAACATGCCTGGGGGCGGCAGTTTGAAGGGCTAAAATTATATAATAGAAAAAAATTGTAAAAAATGAACAAAAATTTGAAACTTTATAGCCACTAGGAGTTTTTTTTAACCCTTTAAAACTTAAAGAACCGATAAATCGGCCCTGACAACTTAAGGCAAAAGAAGACAAAAACACAATGATATTTCAACCTCCACCTTTGGAACCTGGCTTAGTAAAGTAGTCACTTAGAACCGTAGATTGAAAAAAAAACATACTAGGCTCGGTAAGTTATTGTGTTTTTTTTGCCTTTGGTTGCTAAAGCCGATATATCGGCCACTTAGGAAAGAAAGCGTTATGCTTGAAGTTCCTTTCATGTTTTATATGCGTATAAAAGTGTTTTTGAACAGGTTTTAAATCATTATCATCAGTACGAGGAAAATAAATATTGTAAGTTAAATATAATTAGATCCTTGATTGTAGTTCTATCAAAATGAATATTTTTTTAGTCCTTTTTGGAAATTTGAACGTTATTAGTGGTCTCTAGGGTAGAGTGCAAATTTTAAGACCACACCATGCCGCAAAAACTGATGTTACGCCACTGAATAATAACTGTTTAGTATATCCATTTGTCATGGGAGACAATTCTATGCAAACTATTTCTGAAGCAAAGTACGAGGCTGGTCGGAAGTAAAGTTAAATCACATTGGAGACACCAGTACCCGCTAGATCACCGAAGTTAAGCAACGTAGAGCCTGTTTAGTACTACGATGGGAGATCTCTAAGGAGTATCAGGTATTGTACAAGGCTGGTCTGAAGTACGATCAAATCACATTAGAGACACCAGTTCCCGCTAGATCACCGAAGTTAAACAACGTAGAGCCTGTTTAGTACTAAGATGGGGTAACTCTAAGGAGTACCAGGTATTGTACGAGGCTGGTCGGAAGTACGGTTAAATCATATTGGAGACACCAGTTCCCGCTAGATCACCGAAGTTAAGCAACGAAGAGCGTGTTCAGTACTAAGATGGGGTATCTCTAAAGAGTATTAGGTACTGTACGAGGCTGGTCGGAAGTACAATCAAATCACATTGGAGACACCTGTTCCCGCTAGATGACCGAAGTTAAGCAACGAACAGCATGTTCAGTACTAAGATGGGGTATCTCTAAGGAGTATCAGGTACTGTACGAGGCTGGTCGGAAGTATAGATAAATCACATTGGAGACACCAGTTCCAACTAAATCACCGAAGTTAAGCAACGAAGAGCGTGTTCAGTACTAAGATGGGGTATCTCTAAGGAATATCAGGTACTGTACAAAGCTGTTCGGAAGTATAGATAAATCACATTGGAGACACCAGTTCCCGCTAGATCACCGAAGTTAAGCAACGTACAGCCTGTTTAGTACTACGATGGATCACCTTTTAGGAATATCAGGCACTGTACTTATCCTGGTTGGAGGTTAGAATAGAGCAAATTACATTTTTAAGCATTTGACTTCAATGAGTAAAATAAAAAAAACAAAAAAAAAACACTTGATTTATAAGGACTCCTCGATTTGTAATTGTGGAAATGCCTTCTTAAGTGTAGCCCAGTAACCTTTTACGTTGCCCACTTGATGACAAGAAGGGCCAGTTTGTGTTTTGGGTCAGGGCTTTTCGAGTGAAGAAGTCCTTTTGAGGTCAAATTATAGTTTATTTCTTCACACACTCCTTTCAAACATCTCCCAATATGTCTTCCATTCTACTTCAATGTGCCACAGTCCCTACTAATGTCAATTACTTTCTCAACTCAAAGCCTCTCTCTAATATTATATTTACTTGGTGAGAACCAACCCAAGTTTGGCACAAGGCCATTTTTACGTGCTCTAGCCGCTCTCTAATATACTTCACAATTTTTGTTCGACGGACTTATCATTTGATGTTATATTTACTTATATTTATTTAATTAGGGCAGCGAAATTGGAGCATTGGTAAAAGCTCGGGTTCTGAAATCGTATTACACGAGTTCAAATCCCAGTCAAAACCATTATAGTCACTTTTAGTAGCCTCGGGCAGATGAGCTCGATAACTCGGGAGAGCAGCTCATCTAGGTGAAGTGTAACACCGAATTCAAAAAGCTCGGGTAAGAGCACATAAAAATGGCCTTGTGCCAAAATTGTATTGGTGCTCACCAAGTAAATATAACATTTACTTAGTTGAGCACAAACACAAGTTAGGCACAAGGCCCATTTAACGTGTCCATTATATTAATATTATTTTGTAATCAATGTTTCGCATCACTCAGAGGAGTTACTCTCAAGAGTAAACGAACCCCATCTACCCGAAGCACCTTTATTCTTTGAATCCTAACTTTTCAAAATTACCAAGTAGTCACTCAGAACATTTATATTACAGGAAAATAATTAAAGCCAAAATATTGGCATGTCTTGTTTTGCCTTATGATGTCAAGGTAGATATATCAGCCTGTAAGGGTCCAAAGAATAAGGTAAAAGCAGTGGTCTTGACTGGAATTTGAACCCGTGTAATACTATTCCGGAACCCAAGATTTTACCTTTTTCCACCCTCTTGCCCAATTGATGTATAGGGTATCCAGCCCTTTCGAAATACAGCTGCTAAAATATGTATACACACACACACACACACACACACACACATATTAGTATTTGACTACGACCCTGTGGGTTTCGGCACCTTGCGTGCCTCTTCAGGTAGCCTTGTATGGTGTAATTTTTTTGTGTGTGTTTGGTGTGTGTGGTTCTTTTCTTTTTCTTTCTTTTGTGTGTCTGTGTGTGTGTTTATTTGTGTGGATGTATGTGTTTGGTTTTTGTGTGATTTGGTGTGGTGTGTGTCTTCCTGTGTTTGCTGGCGGTTTATAAAATACTGCTGGAATTTAAAATCCATGAATTATATATATATATATAATTCATGGATTTCAAATTACAGCAGTATTTTATAAACAAATGAACTGTATTAATTACAATTAGAAATTACATCAATAAATAATTTGTAAATTAGCATATAAATCTATTTCATTCTTTTAGAAATCATCATTGCAACTCATCCAAATTCGAACCCAAAAATATGTTCTCATGGCTGAATGGTTAAGGACTTTTGTCTCTAATCATTAAGGTGTTGGGTTTGAATTTAAATGAGTTGCACTCAATACAATGACAGATTTTGCTGCTTTAGCTTTCGATTAGCAAAGAACAAATTTATTCCAAGATTGTCTCCTTTGACTTGGTGTCACTTAGAATAAAATGAAAGTTTATTTTTAAAGTACAACCTTAACACCTCTTTCAGCTGCCAAAAAACGAGTTCTTTCTTTAGACTTGGTGTCACTTAAAAAAAATTATTCTGTAAAATTTTTAATTGATTATAGCATCCTTTTAAATTATCTAAAATCTCAAATTTTCTAAAAACATTAAAAAAAGAAGAGAACTAATGGCAAATATCATAAAATTTTTAGAAGGTTAGTTATTTAAGTGAAACAATTTAAATGTCAAGGATACAAATGACTTAAACCTACTTTGACATATCCATCAAGCTTTTCACACATTCACTTAGTTATTATTATTATTATTATTATTATTATTAATAGAGATGGTAATACTCATAATGACGGTAGCATTAATTGGAGTGATGATGATTATGATGATGATAATAATAGTAATAATGTTAATGAAAATGCTTTGACTAAAAGGGGACACTAATGTGTGATTGAGTATTGATTGCAAATTGTAGCGGATGTCAACACCCCGCTCTGCCCCCCCCGTTCCTACTTTAAGGTTTTCCAATGTCCGTCCGATTCTACTTCTTATCTCGTTACTTATGGAGATATCTACAAGACTTTAAAGAAAAGACCTTATCACATTCTTGTCCGTGGGGACAAGAATGTGATAAGGTCGGAGCATGGCAATCTTTTCTTGAAACACTTTTTTTTTTTTCACACCAGAATTTCTCCTTTCTTTCTTCTTCCTTTCTTTTCTTTATCCTCTTCCTCCTCCTCCTCCCCTCTCCTCTCTCATCCTCACCCTCCCCCATCCCCCTCCTCCTCCTCCTCCATATTTTCCACACAGATTTTTGACAAAATTAAATCATCAAAATAAACTGGAAGAAATGCAATGAAAGTTAGTAAAGTTTGCATTGTTTTTTTATGGGAGGTCAGATTGTTATTGTTTCTTTCAATCTTTCAAATATGCTAATGAAGGAAAAGGCATGGACTTAAAATTTGCTTTTTGCTAAAACAAATCAAAACTGATTTCAATTGAAGTTTCTGCTGTTTTTTTTGTTTTTGTTTTTTTTTAACAAAAAAATGTGTGAAAGCCATTGGCCCAAGTGGACTTCCCCTTTCTTATTCTATCCAAAATATTTCTTTCCCTTTTTGGACTCCCTTTTTTTGGTTAGCTTCTTTATCTCTCTACTCATAAAAGAAATTTTTTTTCTTTTCTTTTTAATGATTTTCTGCCTTAAAGCAAAAAAAACAAAAAAAAACATTAAAATTTAAACAAATTTCAAAATTTCTATTTCATTCCTTTTTTTCTTTCTATAGACTGTAATATTCGATGTTTTGGTGGGTATATATTGACAAGGTTCATACAAATATTAGTTTTTAAAAGGAATCTTTATTTTATTTTATATTTTTGGTTAATGTGTCTGCTAGTAGCAGACACTGTTGCTTGCTTGGTGGGCAGAGAAAGACTGAGAGAAATTCTTTTGGTCAATGAGGGGTCAGAGAATAAGAGAATGAAAGAGATAGAGAGAGCTAGTAGGAGAAGAGAGAGGGGATAGATTTAGGTATCTTAGTTTTTTAGAGGGACAAGGAGATTAAGAGACAATGTCTTTTTGCATGATAGTATTAAGTGACCTGAGGTCACTTAGGTTCATTTCTACAAGTCTAACCAAGCTTTTCTACAGGTTTTTTTTTGTCACCTGTGGCTCAGTGATCAATTGCTGATCAAAATCCGATGAACAGAGAAAGCTTTACCTGTGGCCCCAGCCTGTCAACATTTCCTAGAGACAAGACTCATACGGCCTGATTAATTAACAACTTGTCTCTTTGCAGATTATCCAGATACCTAAATCCACCCAGGAACTCTCCCTCTACCAGCCCCATGAGCACCCACCCACCCAAGATAATCTAATCTTAATTTAGAAATTTGAAAGAAGACAAGCTAGATTATTGTGAACGGTTAAAGATGTCCTAGAGAGCTCAGTTGTTCTTGGTAAAGGATCTAGTAAGACATTCCAAGTGTGTGGGAGGGGTTGAATTGGGGGTAATTGTAATAACCGGGGGTGGGGGACCTATTAAACAGCTGATGCTGACATGTCAACACTGATGGGGGTCATCCAACTTTACAACAGAATAGTTTTCCTCCATGGAAAAAAAAAGAAGTGGTTTGGTGTGGAGTCAAGTTGTGTGTGGGTTATGTTCTAGGGGTCAATTGGGTACGTTTCTTACATTGTCGACACAGTTTTGAAAAGTCGTAAAACCAAGTTGTCAGATTCTTGTGACAGGACTCAACATGCATGGATCTTCATTTTGAATTGAGATCTAAACTTATCAACATAAGAGAAATTATCAGCCAGTTATTTGAAAAGCTTGAACAATTTTCAAATCAATGCCACTCAATGCTTGTTATTGTTCTCGTTAATGATGATGATGATGATGATGCTGCTGGTGTTATTCCATTAAGTTCTGTAACCAGTTGGCTGGTTCTGTAGATTCTTGGATAAACTCTTTGAAACAAGTTGATTAGTTCTGTACAATTGCAAGAGAAAATTGATCCAATTTGTTTTTCTTTATTGTAAATATCCTCTCAAAAAATGTAATTCATCTGAGTTTAATGTGAAAAATGTTTATTATGAAAATTGAGTTGAAAAAGTAAAGTTTCAAAAAATCTTTATATATTATATTTACTTGGTGAGCACCAATCCAAGTTTGACACAAGGCCATTTTATGTGCTCTTATCCGGGCTTTTTAAATTCAGTGTTACCCTTCACCTAGATGAGCTGCTCTCCCGAGTTAACGTGGCCCCATCTGCCCTAGGCAGCTAAAGGTGAATGTAATGATTTTGACTTGGATTTGAAATCGCGTACCACGATCTCAGAGCCCGAGCTTCTACCAATGTTCCACCGTCGCTGCTGCCCTAATGATAATCATCATATTATATTTATCATATTATATTCTTATTATATTTATATTTAAATTCATATGACTTTTATCTGAATGAAAGAAAAGAGTAATATGTTCAATCCTGAATCCAGGCTTAAATAACTAAAAACAACTCAATATTCTATCTGATAATGAAAATAACGCTCAGGAAATGTAGCCAGTTTCCCACCGACGATCAAAATATTTTAAATTTGCAGCCTCAAATGTTCCAGTTTTCGAGCGATACCTGAAGAAAACTAAAACACATTTTAGCCGAAATGTGTGGATAACATTGAAGATGAGACCATGAGTCCAAATAACTTGATTAAAGATAGAATTAAACCTTATTATATTGAAAGGAGAAGCGGAAACAAACAGAACGAGAGATGTCAAGTCATTTGCGGTTCTTGAAATGCCAAGATTATGACATAGATATGATGATAATGGTGGTGGTGGTGGTGTTGGTAGTTGTGATTATTATGGTGATGATGATTTCCTTGAGTTTTCAGCCTTTTGGGTTAATAAGGCTATCTTTATTCATAAATAAGTTGTGCAAATAATTCCATGGATGTTGCTGGGTTGCAGTAAATCCAATGTGATGGGAATATTTCTTGATTGTTGAATGAGGGAGAAGAAATATTTAAGAACTTAGTTGCATTTCAACCAGTAAAAAGTTATTTTTGTAAAAAATACATGATGAAAATATTATATAGTCTATCTGATATGAAAAAATGAATCTTTGACTATTATTATTATTATTATTATTATTATTATTATTATTATTATTATTATTATTATGGGGTCTTATAACATCATTGTCATTATTATTATTATTATTATTATTATTA
>JAUZSX010279057.1:0-14862 GCA_034780655.1 Idiosepius hallami
ACTCGAAGAAAGAGCTACACATGAGCGAGCCGCCACTGTGTGTAAGGGCTGCTCTTTCTTAAGTTGTCTGTACATAAGAAAAAATTACGTGTTGTGCGCTTGTACGACACGCACAACCCGCTCTCGCTCCACCTAAATGTTTACCAGTGACAAGCCGAGGCAAGATGACTGATACATATATATATATATATATTAATATATATATATATTTGTAGTAAATCTATATACATATAAAATTCAAATTGTCATGTTTGATTGGGTTCTACATCTGGTTACAAATTTCTGGTTTACGAGCACTGCGCCTGGCTAGATCTAGCAGAAAAAAACAAGGAATTGAACTGTAAACACTCCCATTCTTAAATGTTCACCCATATATCTACTGACTAGGCTGAACGTTGCTTAACTTTTTAACCGGTGTCTCCAACGCGACTTGACCATATAAATTATTTTAACAACTTGGAGTGTTGATTGTTGCTTTAAAAATTTTTTTTTTAAAAACATAGAGAAGATATGAAGAAGCGTTTTTTTAATCAAAAATAAATGTATAATAAAGTATTGAGTGTCTTCCTAGATAATAGCCTCTCCTAATTATCTTAGTGGCAAGTCCCCAGCACCAGGCAAAGCCAGGCAATACTTGTATTAGTAAATAAATCCAAACCTAGAATTGGCAGCCGCTGGTGGCAGTCGTTTTCACATCTGCTCGAGCATCAGCCCAATCTTGACAGTCACCAGACACTAATACCAAGTTTGGATTTATTTACTATTTACTTTATCATCAATATTCAGCATTCTAATTGTAAATTTGAGCAACAATACACCAGCAAATTGATCTTCATTATCATTATAAATATTTATATATGTATTTGTTTGGTGGGTTTTGTTTTACGGCATATCAACCTTTTCATGTCATTCAATCATTTTTTGGATAAACATTCTTTTTATACCTGCTGTTCTGTTGGATAACACAATATGCACTATTTAACCAATAGCTGAAAGTAATGTGGGAATTCTTACGTTTCCCAACAGTATTCGTCCAAATGTGAACCTACTATTATTCTGAAGTCTGATTGCAGTCTCCACTACTCTAAGTGAACTTCCTCAGGTGGCTCGAAATGGACTCCATTTCGAGCCACCCGAGGAGGCACGCTGGTGCCGAAACCTATAGGGTACAAACGCTCTATTTGTGAACCTAAAATGTCATAAGTATCGAGCACTCTACTTTGCTATACAGCAAATAGAACGTTTATATAACATATATATATATATATATATATATATATCATAAAAATTGCGCAAACTTACAACAATACCATCAAACGCTGCAACCTTTATTTACACCAAAAAGTCGCGATAGCAACCTTTCAGGATCAACAGAACCTAATGAATGCTCGTTCAGAGCTGGTCTCAAAATGTCGTCATAAAAATAAGTTCTTGTTGAGCCACGTGAAAGTTCATAACACGAATGATTAAATTCTCAAGAAAATCTACAAAAATTTAAATTTCAAAAGAACGGGAAAAATGCAGAAAATAAATCATCATTGGTCTAAAGATTGGTTCGACATAAATCTTACAGTCACTAAAGACCACTAATTCCAAACTATTAATTATATGATTTTTAAATATATATATATATATATATATATATATATATAAATATATAAATTCTTTTTACTATATTTCCTCCTAAGGCTCTATTTTTGCCATTGATCCACCATGTATACCACTGATTTTTTTTTTTTTGCTAGCCTTTTCTTTCCCAGATGATGCCTTATAATTTATCCACTTACTAAACCAGTTATTATATCTGTTTCCATCCACAGATTTCTTCTTCTTCCTCTTCCTCTTCTTCCTCTTCTTCTTCTTCTTCTTCTTCTTCTGTCATTGTTTGAATGTTCACAAGCCAAGAATTCACTTTCTTCTTACTTGAGGAAAAAACAAACAAAAAAACCACAAGGAATGTAAAAAAAAAAAAAAAGAAATGATGGAAGTCAATTCAGACTGACTGAATAGTAATAACCAAACAACAAATGAATTAGAATGTAAATAAATGCACATTTAAGCCGATTGCTGACTTGCTCTAATTTCCCCTCTGCTAAATGGGTCAATGCTTTTTCAAATCTATTCTTTATTTCATTCTGTCTCTGGGAAGTCCACTGGGGGCAGTGGTTAGACAGTCGGACTTGGGAATCATAATATGCGAGCTTGAAACCTAGTTGATCCTTTGAATTCATATTTGGCTTAAAACTCTGGGGAAAGGTATGAATCCCTGCATTCCCCTCCCCCAGCTAGGGGTTAAATAGCGCATAAAGTGTTATTAAAAAAAAACTGTATGTAGACAAAAAGAACGATTCTCAGAAACGATTGTTCTTAGTATTAAATGACTGAAACAGGTTGACCAGCCGTAAAACTAAACAAACAAACAAAAAAAAAAAAAACAGGAAAAAAATTGAAGGGGACTAAACCAGCAGGAAAGGCTTGGGTGACTACTAAGGAGGGGTGACTCAATGTCACCACAGCAAAATTTTTTACTCAGGCTAAGATGGGAAAATAGTCTGAAAATAGGAATTATTTATCATATATTATTATGTCATTACATGGTACAATTGGAGGGCTTTAGTCTGAAGAAGAATATAGTTTTATAAGGTTTTTTCTAGGTATTTTCTTAATTTGACATGTGGCAACCAATAGCTCTCTCCTGAGTTATTCCACACTTGTTTTTTTGTATATGATTATCTCTCGGATTATAAATGTAAGCAATAACATACCAGTCAATAGAGTAGTAGATGTATGAAAATGTAGCCACAGCTAACTATTCAGCATAAAATGATCTAAGGATCAGTGGAGTAATATTTGAGCAGACCACCCCAGATGATGTTTACTCTACCCCACAGATGACTAACATTTAAAAAGGAAATGTTTCAAATACTAAATATTCGGGATAATAAAACTGGGATTGTTTTGATTGGCCTGTTACTTTTGTATTATCCAAACAACAACAGCAAAAGAGAAGAACCAGTTTTTCCTTCTAAATATAACTATTGAAATGGTTGTTTACTTAGGAACTGTTGACATAGCTTTTCTGGTGGGAATGTCACTTCATTCACTTTATATATTGTTTGGTCAATTCAGACATGGGATTGGTTGTCTAGACCAGAAGTATCCAGGAAATAAACAAACAAAAAAGAAAGAAGGAAAGAAAGACAAACAAACTGACACTGCAAACTAATTTCTTTAAAGTGGTTTAAGTCAGTTATCAATCTTAAAAAAAGAAAAAAAATTAAAATCAAGTTTCTCCTCAAAAAGCACCTCCTTGGTTCATGTGAAATTTTCCTTGGTATAAAATTGAACCACAGAAAAATTATTTTAATCCAGAATGTTAATTTATCCAATTATCCCAACAACAGCTGTCGTAGGAATTGTAGTAGTAGAAGTAGCAGCAGCAGTAATCCAGTAGTCAGGTCTCTAGTCCACAATTTTGGAAAATGAGAATCTGCTCATTTTGGCTTCATTAAATAAGGTGAATTTGATTCTATTTGCTCTGTGATTGGTTGGGTATAATTTACCCTTCGTATATAATGAGTCGTTCCAATCCCTGCGATTATTCCCCATTAGTTATTAGACCAAAAATAATGCAACACATCTAGATATTCAAATTATTTTGTTGTCATAAATCTATTACTATTCATATTTTATTTAAAAAAAAACACTTTAATGGTTTATTCTGAAAGCTTATTGAATTAATAACATTGATAAACCACTAAAACAATAAAAATGTATAGTTTTTTGCATTTTATTTACAAATTTATTTAATAGGGATTATTTTTTAATTGCCATTTTCTAAGCACTGCTTGTGTGTTTAATGTATAAAAAAAGAAAAAAAATGGAATTGATATTAGCAATAATAGAATGTGCACTGTTGTAAAATAAAATTTTAAAAGGAAGCAAAAAGAGTAAAAAGGTTGTTAACGTAATTTTTCTGTCCCAGCTTATTGGGCGGTAATATGGAAAGACCCTCATTTTCAAAAACCAGCTTAAAAAAGAAATTACAAGAATGAAACCTAAACAAGCTAAAACTGTAAATCAAGTAAACTAGGTAGAGCAATTTTAAAAGTTTTCAATATTATATTAACTAATGAGAGTCAATATGCTGGTTAAATCAATCAATGTAACTAGTAAACTAGGTAGAGCAATTAAAACAGTTTCCAGCATTGAATGACCTAATGAGAGTTGATATGCTGGTTAAATCAATCAATCAATCAAACAAGTAAACTTGGTAGAGCTGATTAAATCAATCAATCTAACAAGTAAACTAGGTAGAGCAATTAAAATAGTTTTCAGTATTGAATGACCTAATGAGAGTCAATATGCTGGTTAAATCAATCAATCTTACAAGTAAACTAGGTAGTTGAATGAGCTAATGAGATTTGATAGGTTGGTTAAATCAATCAATCAATCTAACAAGTAAACTAGGTAGAGAGGGCAAATTAAAAAAGTTTTCAGCATTGAACGACCTAATGAGAGTTGATATGCTGGTTAAATCAATCAATGATTTTCAGAGCTAAAAATTGGTCTTGGCTTATTCAACTACTCGGCTTATCGGCCAGAAAATACGGTATTCCTTTGGAATCTGAAAAAAAAAAAAGAAGCAACTTAGGTAAGGTCAGGATTAGTAAGTACTCTTAACAAAAAATAAGTAAAGCTTTTTTTTTTTGGTGGCAGGTTTATTATGATCAGATTTAAATAAGAAAGTAATTTGCAATTTGAAATAATTAAAGCTTATCCTATTTAATCTTTTAATGTTTCAAGTTCTCAGATTTGAATGGATTTAGCAAAGCTAATAGTTTAATTGGCTTAAGTGGAATTATCTCTCTTCACAATAAAGACATTCATAAACAATTTTTAATGTCCAGATAAAATTAATAATTTGATGATGACTTCCTTTGTGGAAAGTAAGTTTTGAAAGAATATTGTATAATATTAAACACTTGGATGATTCCAGATTTACTCTATTTATTATAATATAAAAATCAGATCATTGTAGTTGTATGAGACCCTACATCGTGCAACTATTAGGAAAATGAAACTACAATAGTTATTAAAAAAAAACATCCTGCTCATAAATAGAGCTATTCGGAAAATGAAATCACAATAGTTAATAGGTATAAAAAAATGATTCAATTAAAATTTGCATAAGTAAGTTACGGTCTTTCTATATAATAGATTAGAGAAAAGCATTTGAAATGAATTAGTATAAAAAACAATAGAAATTAATCTTGTATAAAAAAAAAAGCATTAGAAATGAATTTTATATAAAAAAGAATTAGAAATGAATTTAGTATAAAGAAGCATTAAAAATGAATTTTATATAAAAAGCATTAGAAATGAATTTTATATAAAAAAGCATTAGAAATTAATTTATTATAAAAAAAGCATTAACTGCTTTAGTATATAATAGGCTTCCTTAATTACCTTAGTGGCAAGTTTCCTGCACCTACGCAAAGCCAAGCAATACTTCTAGTTTAGATTAAACTAGATAAGGTTAAAAACTAACAACAAAAGAACGAAGTAAATTCAAACTTAGAATGATGTCAGGTGCCGAGTGTTTTGTATTCACCGGATGTGATACTCGGTCTAGTGGGTGTTTGGTGTTTTCCAGGTAGACAAAATAAAGGCAGTCAGGCGTAAAGACCTAAAAGATTTGTTGACATTCAGAAAGGAGATTTAGGACTCAAGTTAATAGAGCTGCTCGAAAAGGTTAAGAGCATTACAGATATAACTGGTTTGTAAGTAGGACAACAACCTATACCCAATAGGTAGGATGAATATATCTAATAACTTTGATCTTTCTCTTTTTTTTTTTCTAGTTTTCTTTTTGTTTTTTTCCTAAAATGTCATACAATCTTTTCAATAACTAATCAATTAACTTTTGAAAGTCAGTCAGTTTTTGTAATCCACATTTAATTGTTAATCAAAAAAAAAAAAAAACAGGTGAGGGCAGTCCACTTGGAGGGCAGTGAGGTAGAGCATTGGTAAAAACTTGGATTATAGAATCATATTACGCGAGTCCAATCCCAGTCAAAACCATTGCACCTACCTTTACCTACCTCGGGCAGATGGGGCATGTTAATTTGGAAGAGTACTCATCTAGGAGGAGGGCAACACTAATTTCAAAAGCCTAAAAAAAGTCCTTCACTTCGGGGGGTTTAGCATAGGGCTAGCGACTGTTTCTCGTAAAAAAACAAGTATGCTATGGAAACAGCAAAAAAATAAATTTGCTGCCCAACACACCACTAGGTGTATAAGAAGAACTCCACATGGAACAGTAGGTTTAATTTCGTAATCGTAACATGCGAGTTTGGATTCTCACCATTCAGGGTCCTTAAAAAAGGGCCACTGAACAGAAGACTCTGACAATGGGTGATAGGTAAAAAAATGATTTGTACTGTAGTGAAAAAGACCGATAGGAAGTAGTGTGTCCCCAGCGTAGGGAACAGGAATAGAGAGGTGTGAATGATAAGTCCCCAGTGAAAGAATATGTAGAAAGAGAGAGAATGTTTGTCTCTAGAGTTGTTGAGCATTTGTGTTCTGGGGAGGCAAGTTTTGAGTCTCTCGGTATCGGTTGTTGCTATCTTAATTTTTTGTATCGTAGTAAGTCTTGTTGCTCGTTGTATATTCACTGGTGGGGAGAGACATGCTAGCTTCATTGATGTCTGGAATGAACTGTTGTTGTCTGCCAGATTCAAACATGGCTGTTTGTCCTGTGTTGTAAACCTAACTGTGACTTCCTGTCTGTCCCTTACAAAAGCAGTCAGCAGATCGGACCTGGAAGTGATGCTGGTAACACTTTTGTCCTCAGAGTGGAGCAGTTGATCCACTCAACTGCTGTACCTATGTATTTTATTGAGAGACATAACGTCTCAATCTGCTTTTCCACTGACCAATGAGAGTGATTACGGTTGAATTTTTAGGTCTTATAAATCCAATTATTTCTCTCTTTTTTTTTTTTTGGTCTTCCATAGATAGGTCCATACTGAGTTTTTAATCATATTTATTTGGGAATTTTTTAAGATGAGGATTCTTAATCTATGTATTGATTTATTTTGTAGACTATTGTCCTCATCTTTTCAAAGTTGTTGTTTCACCAAATTTGTAATTGTATTTATTTGGGAATTCTTTGAGATCAGGATTCTTAATCTATGTATTAATTTATTTTATGGACTTTTGTCCTCATCTATCATAGTTGTTGTTTCTCAAAGTTGGCCAATACATGATGAAGCAACAACAACAATCATAGATGAAGACAATAGTCCATGAAATAAATTAATACATAGATTAAGAATCCTGATCTCAATAATAAATTATAAAATTTCTCAAATAAATACAATTAATTACTGTTGTTTAACCTGATTTTCTTTCATCAGAAAAATTTAAATTCTTTTTTTTTTTAAATTTTCACCCAGATCTTTTACAAGTTAATTCTATATCTTAAAGAATTTTCAATGTTTTTTTCCAGCGTTTTGTGTTATTCTTATAGTACTTTCCATATATATTTCAGAAACTTGATCTACAACTTAAATAAATGATTTATTTATAACCTAAAGAAGAGGTTGAACAACTATGGCAATAGTATTTTTCTAATTCAATGAATTGTTCATTCTACCACCCCTACCTCCAGTTTGTCAGCAAAAATGTTAGTAAATGTATATACATCAATCACATCAATAGCCATGACAGTTTGTGTATATTTGTTTTGTTTTGTTTTTTTCTAAAAATGTTGTTTGAAGTAAATTTTAAAAAAGACTAAATTTAAAAATATCATATTTTTAATGAAGCTCTTTCTCCTCCAAGAAAAGAAAAGAAAAAGAAATATATATATTTAAAAAAAAGATTGTGGTGACTGGTAGTGAGTGGGTGTTTTTGTTCAAAGAGTGAGATTGTGGTGGCAGTGGTGGTGGTGCTCTCTGGTGCTGGCTGGTGCATTATTGGTGCAACCAACCCCACAACCAACCAAGATTTGTGTTTGTTTGCATCATCATTTGTGATGATGCTTGCAAGTGCTTCTTGCTACTGTTTATACCTTTAAAAAAAATACCACATAACTGAATTTATCACTACAAAAATAATTCTTCAACAAAACACCTCAATCAACTCAACTTAACAAACCAAAAATCCCAAAACCTATTTGCAGGGCCGTGCTAAGGGCCCCTGCAATTGCAAGGAGGGCCGCAAGCCCCCAAGGGGCTGCAAGAGCTGGCTTGGCTTCACAGCACAAATCAATTTTAATGCAAAAAATTACCAAAATAATTAATTGTTAGGATTAATTAGAAAATCATTATCTATTGAAATATACATCTACCAATCCATCTTTCTTTCTGCCTATCTCTCTCTCTATATATATTTTATAAGTATATATAGTCAAAGGCTCCAGTATGTTGAGGGTGGGGAAAACTTGCTTTTTTTAGACCTTAAATAACCAGAAATGGTTGACATGTCGTTAAACCCACCAAACCAAACCAAACCAAACTGTTCACCTTTAAATAATTTTTTTTTATTTATTTCCAAAGAAATTGTATGTGATAAATAAATTTATAAAAGCTGATGTTGTTTAAATATTTGATTTTTTCCCCTGGCAACGATCGGATATCACCCTGGCTGGTGAGTGGTGGTGGCTGGGTGAGAGAGATATTTATCTCACACTTGAAAATTCCATAAATGGCAAATTAT
Source organism: Idiosepius hallami (assembly GCA_034780655.1). Classification (NCBI taxonomy): domain Eukaryota; kingdom Metazoa; phylum Mollusca; class Cephalopoda; family Idiosepiidae; genus Idiosepius; species Idiosepius hallami. Next base: position 8,725 of record JAUZSX010279057.1, read on the forward strand.
TCCATTATTTTTTCTCTTTTGAAACTCCCTTTTAAAAACATCATCCATCACTCCCTTTTCTTTTGGTGTTCTTCGTGTTCAGAGAAAGAAAAAGAAAATATGCACTTACTCCATTATTTTCTTGAGAGAGAGAGAGAGAAAGAGAGACAGAGAGAGAGAGAGACTAAATAAGGGAATGAAAAAGAAAGCACTTCTTATTTGTCTAATGATGGTCGTGGTAATGATGCTGCTGCTGATGATGATGATGTTTGACGTACATGCTTCTTCTGCTGTATCAGGTCACATAAGTGCAAATTATTGCTCTGCCTCGTGTTTATTTTATTTATTTATTCTTCGTGTCTTTCTTTCTTTCTCTCTCTCTCTCCATCGAAACTCAACTCCACCACCACCATCATTAATAAAAGAAAGTGAAACAAACAAATAAATGAATAAAATTAGGGGAAATTAATCGAAATAAAAATATTTTTCTCAACATTTAGCTTTCTTCAGTGTCCAAAAAGTCACTATTTACTTGACATTTAACCTCACTTCATCAAATTTAAATAAATTAACAAGCAGTAAACTTTATCCTAAAATATTTATACCTTTGGATCCTAAAGGGCCGATATATCAGCCCTGAGAACATAAGGCAAAAAAAGATACACCAATATTTTGACACCAATATGTTGCTCTACGATAACGCCTCTGAGTGACTACTTGGTAATTTTGATAGGATTCATATAAACATTACAACTCTTTACTAAATTGTTTTTACTAGTATTGTTTAAATTTTAGTAAACTTTTATTGTAAATGTTAAAAGAATTCATAAAAATTGTATAAATGTAAATAAACATGACCTTTTTATTGGGGAAAAAAATTGCAATAAAAAGGTCTTGTTTATTTTACAATATCACAGCTTATCTTAAATGAAATGCTGGAAATGTCCTCCATTGACATTAAGATATTACTTTCTACTGCATAGCAACTTTTCGGACACCCTGTAATTATAATAATCCTTTCGACCCTAAAGAGCCGATATATCGGCCTTAGAAACCAAAAGTAAAAAAAAAAAGACACACTGACATTTCAACCCTAATACGGTTCTTTCAACGGCTCTGGTTGGAGTGACTACTTGGTAATATTGCTAAGTCAGGAGCGAAAGATGAAGGTTGGAATATCGTTATGTGTGTGTGGTGTGTGTGGTGGTGGTGTGTCTACTTTAGCTTGAAGTCGCTGGGGCCGATATATCGGTTCTTTAGGGTTTAAAGGGATATTTATAACATTAATTATGGTTAATTATTATTATTCAATTTATCTGCTCAACAACAACGACCCAAGTTATCTGTAGGAAACAAAGAAACTTGAATTACTGACTGCGTAGAAAAGAGAAGTCAGTAGTAATGGTGAGTGTTGTTGTTGTTTGTTGTTGTTAGCAACCAACCAACGAATAATGGTTGGTGGCGGTGGTAGTTGCTCGCTAACTTCATCCACTCACACAAAACTACCTACAACTCAACTCGCAACTAACTCATACTCATCTAACTTCATCCCCACGCACTCACTAGTTGCTCACTTAGAACTAGCTAGAATCAATTTTTAACACAACATTGTGATTTAAAAAAAATGCTGGCCCCATTTTTTTTTTTACTTTTTAAGTATTCATTAAGACATACAGAGAAAGGTGGGGTGACAGTGCTTTCTCTGTCTCTCTCTTTCTCCCGCCCCTCTCTCTCTCAAGCAAGTACGGTTTGTTGCTCTCTCTCTTAAATCATGTTAAAGGAATTTTTTTTTCTCAATAATTTTGAGGAAGGAAGGGCTTTTGGTTTTTTGTGTGTGTTGTGTAATGTGCACTCACTCGCCACCAGCCACCATTCCCATTGTCACTACCAGAATATTACATTTATTTTCAAACGAAATTTATCTTATATTTATGTATTTTTTTAGCAATAATCTCCACTTAACCAACAGCAGAAGCAATTATTTTTTTAAAGGATTTTTTAAAATTAAATTCAAGTCTCATTGTGATTTAAGATTATTTGTTTGTTCTCCAATTCAAAGAAAAAAATTGTTGAGTTTACTAGCAGTAGTATTATTTTTGTATTTTTGAGATGTAGACAAAAGACTAGACATTACAGAGGAAGCCCCCCTTCAATAGATTTAGTAAAAATTAATTTCATATTTTTTGTTAGACTTGCTAAAATAGTCAATTTTTTTTTACAATTAAAGCTATTAGACAAGAGTGGGGAATGGCAATTTTATCTTGCTTTTATTATTATTATTAGTAGTAGTAGTAGTAAGCTAAAACTAAGCATTTTATTCCAATTCATTGCAATGAATTGCCATTATTTCTTATTCACTCTGCACGCACTGCACGCTCGCAGCCACGACGCACGCACAAAAACTTTACGACAGAGAGCCCCCACCTTTTTTGATCATTACTACTACTAAACGTCTTTTATTTTACTTCCAGCTGTTAGTAGTAGTGGTAGTAACTAAGACCTTTAACAATGGTGATATTTTGGCGTATTTATTGATCTATATCTTTTTTATTAGATTTTTTAAAGAAAAAGCAGATAGATAGATAGATAGAGAGACGGAGAGGGAGAGAGAGGGGGGAGCTTACTTTTGTTCTTTACGGACACACACAGAATGTTAAAACATATTTTATTTTTTTAAATCAAAACCCACATATATCACCATGCATGCCGTTGTTGGCACACACGCACACAAATCACTACACACACATTAACTCTTTCAACCCTGACGTAAAAAAAACGGTAACTAGCGAAACTTCGCCGTAACTAACGATCAAAAACAAATAGTCAATTTAATTAACCCCATTTCTATTTCATATGACCAGTGGAGTAGTGCCAAAATATCGGCCGTATTGTCTTTTTTACTACGTCGCCTATATCGAACTTCTTAAGTTTAAAGGGTTAATCAGCTGGGAGTAAAAGGGAGAGATTTCTTTTCAACTAAATAAAATCATCTTTTATCGTCTTCAAAAAGTCGAAAATAAATTGCGAATAATTCACCAGAGCTCTTTTGTTCACTCACTCTTTCACTACTACAACGACTATTGCCTACGCACAATTCCTTCTGATAGCCTCCTACCCCACACTGTCCCTCTTTCGCTGTGAAAATAGATTATTTCGTTACCTATAGGTCAGCGTCACCCATCAAGCAGGGCATCATGGAAGCCATCTCTCTCTCTCTGTCTGTCTCTCTCCTTACCTTACCTTTCGGCAAACCCACCCGCCAGCCTTTATCACGCACCCCCTACTCTAACATCAGTCGGCTTGCCAGCCAGTCTATCTACTTCACCTCCCACACCTTTCTTATCTCTCTCTCTCTCAACACAAGTGGAATGTTTGTTCTCTCTCCCATTCGCTGTTTAGGTCATATAACACCTCATTCTTTTTCTGTTAAAAAAGAGGAAGAAGAAAAAGAAGAAAAGGTGAAGAACGAGCACGAGGCAAAATGTGTACTCTTATGTAGGTCATCTCCACACGCGCGTTCTTCTCTGCCTTTTATACATTGTTCACTTTTTGCCAGCCAGGCACCACCCAAACCCTTACTCTACATCCGTATATTTGTAGGTGAGGTGATGTGGGCTGCGCTGAGTCGGTGGCGGCGGCGCTCATTGTGGAGCTCAGGGTGGAGTCAGAAGGTGCTGGGCTTGATTGGTGCACACCACCACCAGAGCTCTGGAGGAAGGAGCAGAGCAAACAAAGAAGCAAAGTAAGCACTAGCAGAGCCAGTAGCGGAGGAGCACTGCCAACCAGGGGAGGGTGGGTTTATCTAAAAACGAATTTGTTTTGAAGGATTTCAGCTGCTCGGAACTGGAGTTAGTGCAACTCAACCACAAGGAGGAAAAAAAAGAAGAAAGCTTAAATCATTACTCAGAGAGACCCTATTTTCTTCGCTCTTCTCTTCACCTTTTTTCTCTAGTTGAAACTATTATAATTAACCAGATTTATTTAAGGCTGTTTGTGTTGTTAGCAAACTAATTGATCTTTTTTTTTTCATTTGCTTGCCTTGACGCCTTTACTTCTGTCGGTGTAGTGTTAATATTTGTTTTTATTGCAGTCATAAGTTAGTTCAGAGCGTGAGAATTTAGGTAACTAATATCTCACTCCTTCCTTCTCGGTCTACGCACACGACCACAATTCACAAAGAAGCTCTAACGTCCTTTTAAAATAGTAGCAAACAAATAAATAAATTATTAATTTATTCAAAAGTACGACGACATCTAATACTTTACTTGACGGACGCACACACACCCAAATAATCCACGCTTCTTTTTAGTCAGACATCCGTAAAATTCCTTCACTGATAGACCCGACACCGTCATTAAAATTTGGTTGTTAGTTGGCACATATATCTTCTTGAAAATGACTACTATTTACTTATTACTAATGTTACTTAAAAATACGTTGCTTCCGATGTATTTATGTATGTAGTAATTCCACATTACATACACATTGTAAAGGAAGAAGAAGAAGAAAGAAAGCACGTATAATCTTCTTTGTCCTTTTCTCTCTTCTTTCCTTCATTCCCTATACATTCACAAACTCTACGATAGAAACTGTAGGTGCGTAAAAACACATAAACTGACTCCTGATACTACCCCTCCCCCTCCTCGGTCTTGTGTTTTCGGTATCTTCTACTTTACTTACTATATACTATATAGGTCACACTGCTCGTTCGCGCGCGCTCATGTGTTTAGCGTTTTCAACCAACCACCATGTAGGTCACAAATACCTAACCAGCCTCCCCCCTGTTTGCCTCATGGTGTGTGGAGTAGGAGCTGGTTGTATGTGGGTTTAAAAATCGAGAGAAGAAAAAAAAAATAGAAAAGGAAAACTAACTTGAGTCCATGAAAATCAAAATAAAGGAAAAAAAAAAACAAGCAAGAAATATTTTACACACATTATTTATTTGTAGAAGCTTTTTTTGCTATATAGGTTATTAGTTATTTAAAATTACTAATAACCTAAAACTTTAATGATTATTATAACTACAATAATTAATAGATCATTATCCGAATTTAAATTTTACTTTATTAAAATAACCAGTAGAGAACCTATATCTTTTTCCATTGTGCATTTATTAGAGAATATTGTAAACAGTGAGAGAGTGAGTGCCCGTTCCTGCTTCTGCTGTAAAATCTAAGATGTCGGTTTGTTCTCTTTGACCCATTCAAACATTTTTGTTATTCATATTAATGAATAAAATCTCACTTCATTGAACTCTTTTCCGATTTTTTTGCTTTATTGAAAACAATATTCACAAGACAATAATTTATTGAAATTCGAAGATGTTATGATGTTATTTTATATTTTTTTTGTGTGCTTCTCAATCATTTGCTACACAAACAAATAAAAAGATGTGTGTAATTAATTAAACTTACATTACATGTGTGTAATTAATTAAACTTACATCATATTATTTATTATTCAGACAGTCAACACACACAGAGTCAATATCACTGAGACCTTGACAAATAAATGTTTGCAATTAAATTAAAAAGAGCGAATATATTATTATTAATGATATTAATACACTACACTGGCACTAATGCCAGAGGAGCCTAAATTGTCAGGAATCACCACCTGGCTTTGGCAGAGTGGGAAGAAGACTGTTAATGGCGAGTGTGCGAGGTAGACGCACATTAGGGGTGAAAACCTAAGGAGGAAGATGTTTCAGATGTGCCATTGCACAAGCACCACCATACAGTCTTTGACTGGAGGAGGTGTGGTGGTGGCGTCGTCGTGTTTACGCTCTCCCTGGTGAGTGAGTGAGTGCGCCGGTGGGCGGTGCGGTGCGGTTGCGGTGGTGGTGTGGTGTGTGGTACTGGATCTCAAAAGTGATTTATTTGTTGTCAATAATTTGACTCCTGGAAAAAATCATTGGTTGTTGCTGCTTGGTGCAAAATCACCGTTTTGTGGTATTGGTTTGAGATCGTTAATATGAATTAATTTCGAATTAAAATAGATAACAACACGAAAAAACAGAATCAATTTCAAACATACTTTGCAGTTTACTTTCTCTATTGTTGCTGTTGTTGTTGTTGTTGAACAGGGAGTCCTCTTCAAGAGGACTCCTCTTCACCCATTCGGGCTCGGAGTTTTCCTGTAGTTGTAGAGTTTTCGCAA
>JAUZSX010279277.1:0-14857 GCA_034780655.1 Idiosepius hallami
AGTTTCTCGCTCTGCGTTCGTCAGGTCCGACCTGACGAACGCATAGCGAGAAACTGACAGTTGTCGATCCCCGTTGACTCCTTGTCTACACTTAACTAATATATATATATATATATATATATATATATATACACACAACCTGACATTCGTCAAAAATTCAAGTGACATGTCCTTAAGATATAATGCATTTATGACCAGCCAATACTTACAGTTATCTTTCGAATTTGGTGAATTTAATAATTGCAGGTTATCAGTCTGTCATCATCTTTCCTATTTACTCGAACAAGCCGAAAATGTTTTTTTTATATACATGTCCTTTAATTGAGTTATACAAACTGATGCGCAACTTTATTGATTTATTCCAAGTGCTATTTTTAACGAAAGTTTCTCGATCCACGTCGTTAAAAAATACTTTGCAGACAAACACACATATATTCCGGACTAACAGACTTACTTAAGCCTGAAAAATTGATTCAATGGCTAAAGCTCGGGCTCTGATATCGTATCAAAGGAGTTCAAATCCCAGTCAAAACCATTACATACACATTGAATACAGCCGTCTCCGGTAGTTAAGGCTCATTAACTCAGGAGAGTAGCTTATCTAGATGCCGAATTAAGACTTAATAAAAAAAAACATAGGCATATGAAACTAGTTAACTGTGTAACCAGTCGTGATAAAGGACATCACTGATTAAAAAAAACTCATTGAAAACTCTAGGTATTATCAACGAGGTTCTTGCTTTTATTTGAACTGGGAAATATTTGGAAGGAAAAAAAATTCTTGTCAACTACAAATAGGCATATAAATATCCATATTTATCGAATTCTATGATCGGCCATTTACTCTGATTTCTTTTTCATTTAGTGAACTATTGTATTTCACTGGTTATACACAAGAGCGAGAAAAAGAGAAATCAGTTAACATTTTTTTCAGGCAAGATGTGGGTGATATGAATAAATTTGTGAAATTAGAGCTGCGATTTCCAATGGAGTGAGTGAGTGTGTGTGTGTGTATGAATGAGAGAAAAAAGGAATGAGAGAGAAAGAGTGAGTGGGATAGAAGGAAAGAGGAAGAGAAAGAGCAAAGCAATATAAAATTATTTCCGTATGCAAAAAAAAGATTAAAAATAAAAGATAAAAAGATGAAAGTTATGATAATAATGATACCAATAATGATTATCAAAACAAAGAAAAAAAGCTAAGTAGGGGGAGTAAAAAAACCCTTTATAATAAAATGCCAAAATAAAAGTAAAAGTAAAAGTTAAAAAAAAAGAATTAGATTCAACCAAAGAATGGAACCGAAAATAGAATGCCAAAGCGATTCCTTCAGCCCTATCCAGATCAGGGTGGATGATGGATCTTTTTCTGGGTATTGGCAAAATCCCAGAACAGGCATTGATCGTTCAATCTGTAAGATTCGAAATGATTTAATGTGTCGGTTGATCGTAGTCGTTACTAAACTCTGCTTTTCCAGCAAATGAAAGCAGCATTGTCTACTAACTCCGAATTAATTCAATTTGTAATCCAGAGAAGTGCCGTGCTTAGCCACTTAACGGCCCCGTCACAGAATGCGTATTGCTGCCTCCTTTCTTCTAAAAAGGTAAGTTGTCCCCACCCCACATACTGGAGCCTTCGATCAAAGACCATATATACAAATATATATATATATATATATCAAGAGAAAGAGAGCTAGACAGAAAGAGAGATGGGTTGGTAATTTATATTTCAAGTGTGATAATGATTTTCTAGTTAATTAAAATAATTAATTTGGTCATTTTTGGAATTACTAAAAATCTATGAAGCCAGGGGTCTAGCGGTCCTTAAGAGCTTGTAGCCCTTCCCTGCAATTGCAGGGTATGTGGGGGCCCTTAGCATGGCCCTGATTCAGAGTTTGACACAATCTAGAAATACATCCCTTAACCAGCAAATTTTCAGATAAAAAGCTTTGTATGTATTATTGCATAGGACCAAAAATCCACGTTGTTTTAATGCAATAAAATAAATTAATTCGCAAAGAAAATCAGACTTGAAACAAGATGCGGCTTTGTCTATATATATATATTTTATATAAACAACTGTTAGTATGTGTAAAAGGTAAACTTTGGTGTGAATTTTTGTTGATAGATAAAAAGTTCAAATAGGCTGTCAAGTCAGAGGGTGGCGGGCTAAACGTATTCTTCTGGGTCTATCACCTGTGCTGGGTTGAAAAGTTCTGCTTTGCTATTCAATTTTTTTATTTCTAATTTGAACTTTTGAGAACGTTATGGAATGTTCAATATGACTTCATCCATCAAACCACTTCTCTTAAAAGTAGGAATTTAATGATTTAATAACTATTTTACTAATATGTAAGTGTGTGTGTGTGTGTGTATGTGTTTATATACGTGTTTTTTAATCATTCCCTTTATATAAAAAGCCAGGTGTGTACGTATATATATATTTTTTTGTAAGTAACTGTTAAAGTCTTAACAGTTGTTCCCTTTAGAATCATTCAGTTAAGTGTTACGCCCCTTAAATCTCTCAATCTTTTTGTGTATTTTTGTTTATTTATAAAATAATAATAAGGTAGTTGAAAGTATAAATTTTATGTAATTAATTTAACCTAGAGCCGCCCAACGGATCAAACAAGTTTTTATCGGTACTTTAACAGATTTTTCCGAAGGAAATAAACGAGTTGAGGATGGCCCCAAATCTGAAACACCGCACAGTGTACGTAAGAAGGAAAACATTAAGAAAGCGCCAAGAATAGTGATACAAGAGAGTCGGAAAACTGTGCGGATGTTATATGACCCTTCTAGTATTAGTATTGTCACAATTGAGACAGTTCTGCTTAAAGATCTGATCAATGCTCTCCTGACGTTTTCTAGTCATTTATTGAACATACAAGGATGGCTGAAAGAGGAATTTCAGAGGTACAATATCAACCCTACACCCCTGAAGAAGCCCAATGCGACTTCTTCCAGTCAAACTCAAGGGAATCAAATATTGGTCAGTAGAGGAGTTGAAAGAGTCATCGGCAAGTTACCTTCAGAGACTACCGAAGAAGCACTTTCAGGGGGTCTTCCAAAAGGTGGAAGACCTCCTCAATGTATATACATCTAATATATAATTAGAATATACAGGTACTCTATATATGCTTTTTTATAATACATTTTTGTAGACTTTGAATATATATTTCTGTGCGCAACCCCCACCCCCAAAAAACATGGATTTGTGAAAACACGTTTTAATTAAAGCTAGGTTTTTAATTTAAGGGAGAAAAGGCCATAAAAGCGATAACAAGTTCTCATCTCTTGAGTATAAATAAATCGATATTCTTATTTTAATGACAAAACCAGACCAAATTAGCCATTATGTTTCTCATAAACTGAATAGATTCCCTGAACAATTGAAAATCGGTTAAGCCTCGTGCCACTGAGGAACAAATTTCGATTTTTTGTTTTCAGATTTGCACAAACATAGCAACAAGGTTTAGAGAAACAATCTGAGAAAATCTTTAACTTTTGGTCTAGAGATTTAAAATGAGGTCACATTTACTTGGTAGATTACAAACACAAGTAAGACACAAGGCCAGATCCACCTGCTCATATTATCCCTGGGCTTTTTTTTTATTTGTAAAAAGTGTTACATTTTGTCTCGAGGATATATTGACTTAATCGAGTGCCAACTCGGTTATAGTGACGGAGATTGCCGAACGTATAACTTTCGAATGCACCATATATTAAATTTCAAACCACCAGATCAAAAATTCGCAATGTTAAAAATAATTCCTGAGACATAAAATGTCATATCTATCTATCTATCTATCTATAAATAAATCTTAACTTACATTTATAAATATTTCATTGTAGATATATTTTTTTAAAATTCGATTTAAACAATTTGCCTTTGGATTTATTTTATCTGAATTAATGTTATATATTTTTTCAATACTCGTATCTGAAATAGTTTTACGGCTTCGAAGCAAAAAAATGTTTCCTTCTAACCAAGTGAATAAAACGCCTTTAAAAATGAGGAAGAACCACCCCATTAAAATATATATATAAATAGATAAATGAAATACAGAGCAAATTAGTCGTAGTAACAGTCGGAATTACGGTGAAAAACCCCTAAAATGGACGAAGCTTTCACGCTTAATAATAATAATAATAATAATGATAATAATAATAATAGTAATAGTAATATAAAAAAAAAATTAAATGCGAAATGCCTGAGCAGCAATTCCTAATGTAACGTAGAGAATTGCTTTTTATTTCAATTTTAAATAGAAAAAGACTATATTTGAATTGCGCAATACAATATCCCCCTAAGGTTCGTTTCAGCTCGCGATGGTGATCCAGAAAGTAAAAGTTGATCAGAATAAGAAAAGATAAAAAGTTAAGAGATGGAGAGCTATGGAATTGGTTGAAAGTTGTGGTTTATTTAGTGATGTTTAAGAGAAATTAAAATTTATTATATATATATATATATATATATATGTGTGTGTTTGGTATTTCCACGTAGCGCAAAAATACGATACTTTATATTCCTAAATGTACCGACATCAGCCGCTGTAATTCAATGTGTCCTGAGCGTCGCATAGTCGCATAATACGCAAGTATAAAGTACAGGAGGATATAACTGCTTGGTTAAGCACCAACTCAAGTTAGGCCCAAGTGTTAAGTGACCATTATATCACTTTAAAATCAAGGTTCTCATCTACCAAAATGAGTTACTCTTATTGTTGTTATTTAGGTTTCCTCTGCCCGGGATTTTGGAATCAGTGTTATACTTAGACTTTAAGGATTTACTCTGTAGACTTAGTGAGCCTCCTATGCCCGAGATAGCTGAGAATGAATGAAATGGTTTTGACTAGGATTTGAACTCATTTAATACGATTGCAGAGTTAAATCTTTTATTGCTGCTCCACTCTCGCTGCCCCAACATGATATAAATAATAGGGTGATATCGACCCCGTTTAAAGGTCGATGATATATTTCAATGAATCGGAATTATCATCCGGTTTTTAGCAAACGAAGGAAATGAAAATAGATGAAATGGCGAGTTTCCAATCATATATAAAGAAAAACGAAGTATACAGATTTAAGAACCCTACACAAACAAATTGAGTTTTATGATTCACGATAAGATTTAAGTAATATTGAAGCAATTATTATTTATTTTATTTTTCATCTATTGTTCAATTCAATCAAGCTTATCCTTCCGATTGGAAAAGGTTGGCAATCAAGAAAAACTCAATATTAATTTTTATTCGTGACTGGATGTATTGCCCACCTTTGCCCGCTCACTGGAGACTTACTTCTAAGGTAGTCAAGAAATCCTAATATATAGGAAAGCAGTACCGTATGTAAGAAAATATTGGTGATCTGCATACTTTGCTGCTCACTTTTGTACTTTTGATTTGTGCTTTTAACATTCCAAATGTTGACCCTTTTCAGTTAATTTTCCGTCTCACAACCAATTAGAAATTCTTGCCCGGGCTCAGTAGGTCATATATCCAATTTCAAGTCTTAATCCCATAGACCCTAAGAGGCTGATATATTGACACCGTAAGGCAAAAGAAAACACACCAATATTTTAACTCTAACATGTTCTTCTAATATAACGACTGAGCGACTACTTGGTAATTTTGTTACTCGGGGCCCAAAGGGAAAAAAAAAAAAAATTAACAGAATAGTTTGGTAGAAATCACAACACTCATTTTTCAAATTTAATCTCTTAGCAGCCAACTTTTTAGCTTAAAATCAAATAAAAACATGTCCCTATGTCTGAATTCTTTTTCATAATTAAAGTCTATACACTAAAAATTAGCAAAATAGTTTGATAAAGACTATTCTACCAACATACACATGCACAGATCCGTACTTTTCAGTTATAAATATATATACTACGTTATTTCGCTAAATACATTAGATTTTTAAAATAAAATTTTAATTCCACTTGTTTGATTTTCTGAAAAATAAATGTAAAAAAATGCTTATTCTAGGCATATTTCCAATGATTTCTATGAAGTAGGACTCTTTTACGCAGGAATTCTGGGAACGGTAAAAAGCAGGTACAATGAAAACAACAACCTAAAAACCCTTTCACACTGCTGCTCCCTTTCGATAGAAATCATTAGATTCTTTTCTTTTCAGCGTCGAGCCACCAAAACTTTTAATGTTTCCACTTTGTCCGACACATATCCTTCATTAGACAGTTGAGTGACATTTTTTCTGATGGGTGATTGGATTTGCTTTCGTTGCCAACGTTTTGAAGGGATTTAGGGAAACTGACAACAACGTCGATACTGCTAGAGGCCCTGTTTTGTGGTAAATATTTTTTGTTTTACTCGCGGAATTTAAATCTGAATATGTACACTCTCACAAATATTTAGAACTTTGGACTATGTATCGGCCCTGGGCATTTAAAGAAAAATACACAAATATTCTAGCTCTAGTATTGCCCTCTAATAATTTTTTGAGGACTGTTATCTTTCACAGTTATTTTAGTAATGTATTACTAGGCAATTTTTTTATATGAAGCTTATTAAACTATGAGTTTTTTTGCCGGACTGTTGTTTTCCTCTTTCATAGTTGTTTCGACATGTTTCGGCCAACTTATCCTGAGCCTTCATCCGGTGATAAACCACGGCCAAGATAAAAACTTCAAACTTTTAGGGATTTTTCACGGTATTTCCCACTGTTGCTACGACTAATTTGTTTTTCATTTATTTATTTATATATCTTTAGTTTAATATATATATATATATATATATATATATATATTCCATATATTATGTACTAACATATTATATGTATCCATGAACGTATGAATATCATACATTATATACATGCATGCATATATGTATATATATAATTGTATGTTTTTCTTCACTCTTATTTTATATAAGGGAATGTTCTTTCTCATTTTTAAAGGGGTTTTATTTTTTGGTTAGAAGGAAACATTTTTTGCTTCGAAGCCATATAACTATTTTAGATACGAGTATTAAAAAAATATATATATAACATTAATTCCCAGTATTAAAAATCTTCCATAGTTGCTGAGTGTCGCATCAGATTTTGGATAACTTATCTTCTCGTCTCCTATGACAGGAATTGAAACCGATACTTCCAGAAAATGCTCACGCATATCTGTAGCGGATTAAAGTATTGAGTGAATAGTTGGTGGGGAGACTTACCAAGATAGCGGTTTCAATTTCTGCCCAAGCAGACTAGAGGTTTAGTTGGTCAAAACTTGGTGCTATAGACAACAACTATGGAAGGCACTAATAACTTTGGCAATGGTTACAGGAATCAGAATTCCTGTTCAGAGTCGCAGTTAATCACCCAACAAAAACCAGAAAATAATGAACTAATGCAAATGAATTAATTCACTTATTAAAATCATTGGTGAATCGGATGAAAAAGTAAAAAAAATTAAATATTGAATTAGACTCACATTTATATTAGAATTAATAAAGATTACTGACTTGAAAATTCCTTAATCCAACCATAAAATCGCTGATATGGATGAACCGCAAACAATGCTTTTATTTATTGCTAATTAAATCGATTAAATCACAAATATCTACATCGTCCTTTTCAAGTGCTTAATCGTCGCGAGCAATCTAACAAATTGGAGTTTTATATAAATCTGGATAAAAAAGAATTATTTCAAGAGATAATTCGTGGCTTAAAGGCTTTTAATTAGCGGTAGAGGAATATATACATCTGTACTCGATCTATTAAATTCACACAATTATGCAGAGATTATTTAGACATTTTTATGATAAATTGTTTTGCCCTATGTTAAGATTGCTTACCGTACTATTATTAGGTTGTCCCGTTTAGCGAAGCAATCATTTTTCCGGACCCTGTAGTTTAAACGTTTATTGTATGAAAATATGCATGACAAGTATAATAATTTTTGTAAATTTTGTAAAACGAGTGATCGGAAAAAAAACTCCAATGAAAAAAATTAATATTTGAAAATAATTTTTAATAAAAATTTGGTAAAATTAGTGAATTTCAAAAGATTTTGCGCGAAGACTTTTTTTATACGTAATTAGATTGTTTTTACACTGTTAATAAACTTTACCGATTACATAAATATCCACTTAAAAATGAACGAATTTCGGTAATTCCAATACATCGTGAACACAAAGGGACAAGACCATAATCAAATTACAATGGCAGAGACTCTTTCCCAGTACTAATGACCAGGGGTTCTCAACTTTTTACAAATTGATATTTTTCCTTTTTTTTTTCTTGGCGGACCCCTTCATGAATATTGGTTATAATATAATCTATTTTTACTCATGTAAATTTTGAGACATTATGATAGAAAAAGAACTGAGCCCGAGTTGCATATTTAAACCTGCTCCTCCCATTTTTGTAAGTGATTTTAGGGATTTAAAAAAAAATAGAATTTACATTTAAATTTGTTTTAATGTCTACTTCATTTTTTTTTTACGTCTACGGTTACATTAGAAATTCGAAGTTTAAAAATAAAAATTATTTCTGAGTTCATTTTCTTTATGGATCAAAACAAATCTTTGAGGATTCCAGTTTATATATATTTCCTGTGGATCCCTAGGTTAAGAAACCCTTTTTTATGACATTTTCTATATTTTTTTCACACACACACATACAAATGCGTGCGTGGAAAATATGGTAATACGGAATATTTAGAATATGATAATTCTGCATTTGATTTCTATAGTGTGAATAAACGAAAGAGAAGCAAAAAGAATGGGGTCTGTTGAAATAGGAAATAAAACACGCCATCCTGTATGATTCAGCTAATTTACAGATAAAAATCAAATTTCTATATTTTGTTTTCATTCTGTTTAGAAATTCATAAACAAAAAATTTTAAGCCTTGAATGGTTAAAAAACAATTCTTTGAAATTTTTCCCTGTTTAATTAAAAAAAGAAAACACTTAAAATATTATAAAAATAATTAAAATGTTCGTCAAATAAGTCTAACTAGTCTTTTTTTAATTTATTGCTTCGGGCCCTAATGGGCCAATCCCTCGGCCCTGAAGGCCAAGGACAAAAAAAGAATCCTTAATATTTCTCCCTTTATATAAATGACTAGTTCGTAATATTGCTAACTCTTGGTCAAAGTTTAAAAAAATTAGTTCACTGAATTAATTTTAAAAATTAAACAAAACTGAATATAACGACGAAAGTAAATCAACGACGAATTTTCCTGGGGCTGAAATGTAGCAAACGGATCCCCTTTATTCAGCACATTCATTCCTCTTCAAGGAATCACTGATTGAGTTCTCACTTATCGATCAACCGACTCACAATTGTCGGCAATCAAGAAATTAAAATTGGCTTTCTTTTGATTTTTAGACGCTTTTATTCGACTCTAACACTATCGGTTTGTTTTCTAAGTCAACCAAGCTGTGTTAACGTCCTAATATAGAACGAATCAATACTTGACTAATAAAAAACGCAAACAAATTACAACATTTAATTTAAATTTAAAAGAACTGAAAAACAAGAAAGAGCAGACGAGCAGTAAAAGAAAAAAAAATAAATGACCTGTAATAGAGGCAAGCTATTCTCTAGTGTGTTTATAAAGATACAAGTATTCTTTTGTAAAAATAAAAATAAAGAGACACGTCGAACTACACAAAGAACAAACATGTACGCCTTGTTCCAAAGCAGAAGAGGTTAAATTCAACTCGCTTGTATTTCTTTTAAAATAAATGTCTATTTCCTTCCATCACTTTCTAAATATACGCTTTTAATTATATTGGTATAGAGTGAAGAGTTTAAAATAAACTTTCATCTATGAAAAAGCTTACATTCAATGTTTGTTATTGAATAGGTTTGCTTTTTATGTCACGAGAAAAAACAAACTGGGGTTACGTTTTAATAGGCCAGGGCCCAAAGATCTATAGGATAGTCAAAGAATTAGGTAATATTTTAAAGGTAGAAAAGGTAGTAATTTTAAGGGACATTTTGAAAGGAAGAAAACCGTACGAGCAAAATACATATATAGAAAAAACATACATAGAGATACGTATTTTAATAAAAAAAAAAATACTGACTTGATTTTACTTGTAAAACTAATAGATTTTTTCCCTTTTAAAATTCAACTTTTCGACCAGCCTGTATATTAATCTATATCAAGAATTCTCAACCGAGGTCTATGTAAAGTATCCCCCCACACAAATATATATATATAAAAAATACACACACTTACGGGGTTATCCAAAAATTTCGGTTAAACTTTAAAAATTTTACTCACCAAGAAATAAAATCAACAGATATTTTTCTTAAATATAATGACCATTTTCTATTTTTTCTGCCCTTAATCCGCAAGCTTCCAATGTAAAGGAAGTATATTTTTAGGATTCACAATCTGTATATAAATGATTTGACATTTTCTGAGATTAGGCTTTATGATTTGCATATACATTTTTTCGTAAGTTGGTAAATCTTCGATAGGGGGTTTCATAATATGTATATAAAAGTCTCAAAGACTCGGAGATTCTCTGTTTATATATATATTATTCCTTAGCTTTATGTTGTGATAAAATTATGAGAAAGCTTACCTATTTATTGAGTCAGATAAAATTTGTTCTAAATAAGTGGCCGGAGAGAATTGTCTTTATTGCAATAGCGCAGCTTATTAAATGTATTTTACCCGGAGAGAAAAAGAGACGAATAATAGGAATAACGGTCCCAGAAAACAGCCAAGAGGAGTCAAGCATCGATAATCGATTAAAAATCAATTTCGAGTTACCCCCTTTGTGCCTATGAGACTAAAAACAACTAATGCGAAATACGATGCAAACGGCGATTGTGATTCTCAAAAGTAACTCGTAATTTGCAGTTTGCTTTAAGAGCAAATTACGCGGACATTTTATGCAGGGTCCAGCCTCAGTGTCTGATAAGCTAATGCCAGTAATCGATCGTTGGTTGTAAATGCACCAAGAAAAAGCGTTCCTGTTAAGTTTCCAGTTATTGGATATATATCGATTGGATAAAGCCATTTTACGTCTTCATGGGTAAATCATAGTTGAAATAGAAATGTTGTATGGAAAATAATCTTAAATAAAAGTATCTATTAGAAATAATAAAGTTTGAATCAAAATTTATGATATTTACTTGGTGAGCACCCCTAAGTTTGACACAAGGCCATTTTTACGTGCTCTTACCCGGGCTTTATATATTCGGTGTTACCCTTCACCTAGATGAACTGCTCTCCCGAGCTAACGAGCCCCAACTGCCCGAGGCTGCTAAAGTGAAAGTAATGGTTTTTGACCGGGATTTGAACTCGCGTAATACGATTTCATAGCCCGAGATTTTACCAATGCTCTACCGTCACGGCGCAGGAATATGCTTCTGATCGAGATGTTCTTCGTCAGCATAACAATGAATAACAATGAATGGCCTATAAAATGCCATTAGTCCAATATTCAACTCTCTTGTGCTCTATCCTTGCCTTTCGTGCTCTCCCGTAGGTCTCTCATCGATACATACCTACGCGACCATGGCTTTCAATACCTAACCAATCGACACCTTGTCTCTGGCAGGGTTCGTTTTCCCAAGTGGATCACTATTGCAACTTGCCCCTTACTGGAGGGGCACTTAGGCCGTATACACACGCTCAAAGTTAAATGAATCCTTTTTTTGTCTTTTTGATTTCAGATTGAGGAAATGTTCCAGAAAAAGCTTACTGAAAATATCAGCCACCTTTTGTCTGTAATGAAAGAAGGATTACAATCACTAGACTCTGATGACTTCTCTGTTTACACTGGGCTTTCTGGTTTGTAAGAGTCTTTTTAACTTAAAATGAATTCATAGAGAAATTCTATAATGTTTATTCAATCATAGTGTTTTTATTTACGGTTAAAAGAAACACCTGAAGAAGGCCTGAGGGAGACTAGGTCGAAACGTAGTGTAATAACATCAAAAAAAAAAATAAATAAAATAAAAAAATACCTACTAAGATGAGGACAAAAGTCCGAATAATAAAGTTAATACCTAAATGTTTATTCAAGTTTAACAAAAAAACCTGTGAAAACATTTTTCTTCACTCTCGAGTAATCAACCTTGGCATGTGAGGTAACAAGTTTTTGTTTGTTTGTTTGTTTTTAACGACATATCAACCTTTTTAGGTCATTTTAATGCCGAGAACAATTATTTATGATAAAGATTATTTTTATATACAAGATAGTTTTTTGAATAACACAAGTTGCGCTTTATAATCTGTTATATTCCTAAAATACTTAGGAAATAAGACAAGTAATTTACACCGAGTGGAAGTGTAAAAAGAGGTTTATTTATATACAGAAACATAAGGCTGCTCGCCATAAGGTAAGTCTAAGGTACATAATATAAGTATGGGGAAGAAAGTCTGAGGAGGAGGTAAGACCATCCGTCTTACTGCTACTGTGTCTCTGGACCGACCTCGTACTGAGCGGTGTTGTCCGGTGTCGTCTGTTCGCTGTTAAACAGTCCCCTATATGTATACAGTTTGTAACCGGTGTATAGCCAGTTATAGTTCCTTCACAATACAAGGAAAATGGCTCATGAACTAAGAGAGAATTTTAAAGAAAGCAAGAAGAAAATGAAAAAAAAGAAGAAAAGATCAAAGAAGGAAATAAAGGAGAAAAGAAAGGGAGTAAGGAGAGTTGTTGCAGCAATGAAAAATAAGAAAAAATGAAAGCAGAAGACATAAATAAACAAGAAGAAATAAAGAGAATTGAGTGGAAAAAAAAAGATAGAAAGAAAGAATGTTAGTAAGTAGTTAAGAATTGAAGAAATAAAGAAAGTAGAAAGATGATAGGAAATAAGAGAAAAGACATGAAAAGATAAAGACGAAGAAAAGGAGAGAGATAGAAATAAAGGAAAGTTGAAATGAAAGTGAAAAGAAAGAAAAAGGAATTATAGAAATAAAGAATGATGGAAAAACTGAGAAGAAAAAAAAATCATTCATAAAATTAATATGAATGAAGCAATATTCAAGGGCAGATAATCCCCAATTTATTCTTATTACTATTCTTGTCCGTAAGATGGCGCTGTGCTTCTCTCCCTCTGCAATTGTTTTGCCTTCTTGTTCTGAGAAATGGCGTCATTCGTCATCTTCTCTTTCTTCTTAGCATGCTTTTAAAGTTTTTCCCCCCCTGTTAGACCATCTCTTTCCCTCCTGGTTCCCATTTCGTCTTCTTCCTGAAACTTCTTTCCCGACATCTAACAGCTTTTTTAAAACCGATTTATTTACCCAATGATGGCAGTCCCCGGAACAAAATTAGACCCCCAGCTCTTACAGTCCACACGAAAACTCCTTTGGGGAAATGATGGAGTTAAAGAAGAAGTCTTTGCCAGATGGTCGCAGGGTAAGAACAACAATTAAATAAATAATTAAACATATGAAAATACAGTGCAACCAGTTGTGAATCTTAACGATGAAAGAAAATTCCTATAAATAATTTTCGTGGGGTACAACCAAAAAATTAATAATAATGTTTGACAAATATTGTTTGTTTAGTAAGGAAAAAAATACAACAAAAACACTGAAGTCTTTATTTTTTAATTGTTATTTAAAGCAAATTAAATATTAAACGATTCTCTTAAATATTTTTATATTCCTCAAGAACAAACACATAAGAAAAGAAAAGAAAAAGATTAATTGTCAAATTCTTTTCATTTTTATTCGAACAGTTACATCGCAAAGTGAATAATCGCTGAATTTCAGTTGTGTGTGTGATTTTGACATTTCTATTTTATTTTTACTCTAAGGAAAGAGTGTGGTTTTGGTTTAGTTTCTGTAGTTATAAGAATTTAAAAATGAAAATATTAAAAAAAGACTAAAATTTTGATTGCTAAGCCTCGAAAAAAGACGAAATTTATCTTTTGTAGTACATTATTAACTAATTCAATTTGTACTTGAATTCGGTTTTCTTAGAATTTGCCTGGAAATAAACGTTTGCAGAAAAATGCTTTTAAAACCGAATGACCGTAACCTTTTAATAACAAATAAATGATTGAATGTATTTAATTATTCTTTTAAGTAATTATTTTTAACAGTAAGCTAAAAAAAAATTTAAACAATTTAAAAAAATGGAAAAGGCAAGGAAAAATAAAAAGACAGCAAGAAAACAAACTTTATCTAAAAATAAAAACAATCAGATTGAAATCTAGACTTTACTTTATTGTGTTTCTTTGGCTAAATAATAATCTATGATCTTGTTTGTATATTGTGATTTCGGAAAATTAATATAAAAGTAAAAATACTCTCAAGAAAAATAGCATTCTTTTTGCTAATTCTTAAAAGAAAAAATAGCAAAATCATTTAAACTATTTCAATTTGTTTTTTTTTTTTTTTAAAGTGCCTGGCAAAATAAAAGTCAAACCCAACAATTAACAAAAATGATTTTATGTTAGAACCCGAACTCACTGTTGTAGAGACATTTTATCACCCGACCCTTAATCATGAAGATGTAATAACCAATAGGGCTGTGACAATATGCTTTTATTAAAGAATATTCTTGTCAGTACTTGACCATTTTGCGATTTTACCATTTCTTTTAATTCTGTAGTTATTGGTAGGGCTAAGACAATATATTTTTTATTTAAAAATATTCTTGTCACTGCCCTATTCTTTAATAAAAAGCATATTGTTTTTTTCATCGACAATCTTCCAAGTACTTAGTCTTTTTAATCCCTACTTTTTTCTTTTAATTAAACAAGCAAAGTCAAATGATTCAAACAATAAAAGGTTTGATAGAATAGAAAATAGAACTATATATATATATATATATATATATATATCCATATATATGATGGATTCTCCCGTCGATTTCGACGTATGAGGGTCATCAAACCACGTATGGTTGTCAGACAACCACA
>JAUZSX010279387.1:0-14856 GCA_034780655.1 Idiosepius hallami
CTTGAAATGAAAACTAACAGTAATAGATTGAAACAAAACGGCAAGAACTTATTTGCCAACCCTCTTTCTATCTTAACCTTTCCCTTGAAATGAAAACTAACAGTAATAGATTGAAACAAAACGGCAAGAACTTATTTGCCAACCCTCTTTCTATCTTAACTTTTCTCTTGAATGAAAACTAACAGTAATAGAATTAAACAAAACGACAAGAACTTAGTTGCCAACCTAATCTATATGTTTATATATAATGAAAATTAACAGTAATAGATTGAAACAAAACGGCAAGAAATTAGTTGCCAACCCTCTTTCTATCTTAACCTTTCTCTTGAATGGAAACTAACAGTAATAGATTTAAATAAAACGGTAAGAACTTAGTTGCCAACCTCTTACAATCAGTGACATTAATGCCTAAACAAGGCGGAAATTGAATCTTTCTTTCTTTTCAGCCTCCTTCAAAACTAAATGCTCGCTTGAGTTTCAAATTATATAAATCAAACGGAAGATAAAATCTTTTAAAAAAATATTGAAATCGTCAAAATAAACTGATTTATATGTTTCTTATAAAAATCATTTTCGTTCCTGTGATATTTTGCTCGCTATAAAACAGAATCTGAAATATAATGTCTAAATAATTTTTATTTATCTCATACACGCACAATCATATTTAAATCTTTGAAAAAATATTCGCGTTGCGATATATACATTACTTATGTTGAAATCATTTTCTAAAAATTAAAATTAGCAGTATTTTTATTTTCTAAAATCTAAAACATTTTAACGTCAAAATGAATTTATTTTCAAGAAAAAATTCATTACCTTCAAAACATTACCTATCTGCCTCATATTCAAAATGGATTAATCAACTTTAAACTCAATTAGAACTTCAAATTGAGTATTAGCCCATTTTTTTAAAAAGTTTCATTTAAAGTTGATGTTTTTCATTTTGAAGTTGATTATTTCTTATTTTAAAGTTGCTTTCCAATTTGAAATTGATTAATCCACTTTGTAGTAACGAAGGAAGCCTATTATATACGAAAGCAGTCATTTTTTATACTTAATTTCTAATATGCTTTTTGTTAATTTCTAATGCTTCTTTCTACTAAATCCATTAACCAATGCTTTCTTATAATAAATCATTTCTAATCCTTTTTTTACTGCATTTATTTCTAAAGCTTTCTTTAAAGTAGTTACAGAAGTCTAGTACATAAAAATACCGTACGAGATTTTGTTGTTTTTTTTTAATGATTTTCGTTTTCTTTTCAAAAGAGCTACAGGAAACAGGGTCTCATACAAACACAATGACCTGTTTTTATAAGTATATTATATATATTTATTGGGGCAGTCAACGTGGCTCAGAGGATAGACAATCGGACTTCGGAACCGCACTACGCGAGTTCAAATCCATGTTGTTCCGTCTATATTAACATGTTGACTAATACCCTTGGGAAAGGTATGAAGCCCTATAATCCCTCCAGCTATGGGTTAAGTAGTGTAAGATCACAACGATGGATGTGGCAGATGATGTCTACAGTAACACTACGGCACTGAAGGATGGCCTCCAGTCATCGTGGTTCTATCCATGCCATTGGAACAAGGTCCTCCTCTGCCAAGGGGCTGTGTGGTGACTGCAGGTGCATCAGTCTCCCCACTTTAAGAGCTAAAGGAAGCAGGCGTCCTCGTGAAAGGGTCCGCAGGGACGAAGACGTAGGACAGTCAAACTAGACCACGAGTGACCGCCAAATTATATATATATATATGTATATATATTTGGTCGAGCACCAAACCAAGTTATGAACAATACCATTATCATGTGCTCTATATACCTAAGCTTTTTTTTGCATTCAGTGTTGCCTTTCACTTAGATGAGTTGCTTTCCCGAGTTAGCTAGTTTCATCTGCCCGAGCCAGATAAAAATGAATGTAATTGTTTTGACTGGGATTTGAACTCGCCTACTACGATTTCAGATTCAAAGCTTCCTCCAATGCTCCAACCTCTCGGCCCTGATGTTTATGAGTATATAGATGTAAGTAAATAAAATAAAAATTGCCTTTTCCCCAGGCAAACGAAAACGCCAAGATTAAATGCTTCTTGCTCCATAAAATATCGCAAATTAAAAATTAATTCCCCCTAAAATTATTAAATGGAATGTAAATGCCATCATTGCATGTATATTTGGTTTGAAAAATATTATCGAAATGTCAAATATACATGGAGAAATTTATGTTCAATGTAAACGGACCATAAATTTATTTTAAAAAAATAACACAATAGATCTTTGATAAGATAAATTAGTTCATATATCTATTTATCTATCTATCTATATACTTTTAAGTTGGAGCATCGGTAAAAAATCGGGCTCCAGAATCTTAGTACACGAGTTCAAATTCCAGTCAGAACCATTGTATCTGTCTCGGACAGATGGGACTCGTTAACTCGGGACAGCAGCTTATCTCGGTGAAGGGTTAGGGTTACATAAATGTAAAAAACATCTAAATGCAAAAAACACGGGTAAGAGTACGTAAAAATGACCTTGTGCCAAACTTGAGTTGGTGCTCACCATATAAATATAATATACTTATAAGAACCGGATATTCATGTTTGTATTAAACCCTACATTCTGTAGCTCTTTTGAAAATAAATCAACAAAAGTTATTAAACAAAAAAAAACAAACAAAAAACAGACTGTTTATACGTAGAGCTCTTTAGAAAAATTATAATAATTATATAAAAAATAATTCAAACAACTAAAATTTTGTACGGTACAGCCTTTCTATATTATAGGCATTAGAAATGAATTTAGTATTTAAAACCTGAATCAGAATTGAATTCTGTATTTTAAAAAAAAGCGTTAGAAATCAATATAACATAAACATCATTTGAACTGAAGATAGTAAAACGAAAAGCATTAACTGTCTTCTGCATAAATGGCTTTTCTAATTAACTTAATAGCAAGTCCATGGTGCTGGGCAAAGATGGTAATAGTTTTAGTATACTTATAAAAATCAGATCATCACGTTTGCATTATAGCCTACTCCCTGTCTGAAGGTAAACTAGAAAGTTTCCAGAAAATTGAAGTAAAACCATATTGATGGAAGTTGTAAAATTATTTTTCTACATAAGATTCACATAAGTCAATACGAGGGTAAACCAGAAAGTTTCGAGAACAATTAAAGTAAAATTTTATTTATAGAAGTTGCAAAGTTATTTTTATTCATAGAATCCATCGAACCCAACGCGAGGAAAAATCAAAGAATTCTGAAAAAAATTAAAAGAACGCTATTCATAGTGTAATAATTTAAGTAGGAGATTAATAAGAAATTTTCGTAAAACGTTTACATCTGGGTTTGTATTCAATTTGATTAGATTATATTTCTATTGAATAATACGATTCTTGTATCTAGCGAGGAATAAACATCAGAAAATGGGTTTTGGGAATTTGATTATACCTTGTATTTGTCATGTAATATCATATTTGCATAGTTGGACTCAAAGACCGGATAGATGTGTCGAGATGATCTCCCTTGTCAATCGCTTTTGCTGCAACGATTTGCGATGCGTCGGTCTCGGTTGGGTTTCGGAGATGAAAATCGCATAAATAAAACAAGAAAATAAACATCCCACAACATAAAAAACGCCAAAAGTAATTAATTCTTTTATTAATGAATTCAGTTCTTTTTTTTTCTTTTTTTTTTTTGCTAGCAGATGATGAGATCAGAAATAGAAAGGAAACCAAACACTATCTGCCTCATATAATGCATAACCGTCTCACAAAAAAAAAACAAGACTCACTCAGGGGATATTATATATCGTATTTGGAAAACTATGCCGCAAAGTTAAGGTGGCATCATAAACAAAGATATAAGATAGTAAATCAAAAAGCTCCGAGAAAAATTGAAGTAAAACTTTACTTATAGAAGTTGTAAAATTATTTTACTACATAAGATCTACCTAACTCAAAACGAGAGTAAGTAAAAAAAGTTCCCAGAACTAGTTATAGTAGTTGCAAAATTATAATTACATATATACAAAATTATTACAAAATTATAATAAAATTATAATGATAAAAATTAGAAAATAACTACAAAATTACAAGTCTACATAGAATAATCTTAACTCAATAAGAGGGTAAATTTTAAAAGTTCTAGGACAAAAAGAATACACTCAAACAAACAACAACTCACAAAAAATATCTAAAAACTAAAAAGCCATAAACAAACCACATTAAACAAATAAAATCAGTTAAAAGCATTAAATGACCCAATGAGAGTCGATAAACTGGTTAAATAAATAAACCAACCAACCAAAAATAATGCAACAGTGCTACTTTACTGCTTATTTAGAAGCCCATAGGACGGATATTCAGCTAATATAGATAGAAGATGAAAGTTAATAAAAGAGGTCTTAGTTTTGAGCTGACATCTTTTTCTTATGCCTTTTGCTTATATCAAACCCAAATTAAACAAATAAAATCAGTTCACAGCATTAAATGACCCATTGAGAGTCAATATGCTGGTTAAATAAACCAACCAACAACAAAAAGAAATTAAAATTTATGACGGTTGCAAAATTAGTTGTCTACATTAGATCTACCTCACTGAATACACTTCTATAAGCGATGTTTCCCTCGAAAAATTCCTTCTTGATAAAATTTTGTTGGTCTATGTTCACTTAGATTGAGTTTATGTCTCAGAACTTTTTGATCAACCCTCGTTAGTGTTTGAAATCTCTTAGTGATGTAAAAGCCTAGCAATAATTTAAGAAAATTTTGAATAAAGTATTTAATTATGTATTGTTTATAAACAATTAATCAAAATATTTAGTAGTTTTGCTGAGTCCAAGCATGAAAGATATTAATGAAAAGCGGCTACGATATTAAAACCTATTGTACTGTGCTCATTATCGGCATCTATCTTTAAACATCAACGAAAAATCAATAACTCTTATCTTTTCAACGGCTCCATGAACATTGCACGAGTACTTAATGTAATTGATATGAATATCGCTCAAATAATAACTAATGCTACAACTACTCGTAGTAGTAGTCAGTGCCGTTTAGCGCCACTGCAGACCCCACAACTGGAGGAGGGGGGGGGCAAAATGCTCCTTGGTGTCACAGATGTTTTGTAGTACAAAAATTAACAAAATAATTAAATGTTGTGGGTGAAACACACTTCCAGAATGAACTCTTCCAATTACTATAAATTTGATCTCTCTCGTCACCCAGAGAGAGATAGAGATGATTTCAGCATAGCAACCAGGAGCAGCTATGCTGCCAGGTCGTATGCCACTATTTATGTACCTTTTGTTAATATATTTGTTAACCCTTAATACTGTCGTCTTGTTTCTTATATCTACACTTTATACAACACAACACTCGACCACAGCAAGTGGCGACTACAACAACTGGCGACGAGGATGAGATTCGAACTCACAAGTACAACATTGAATTAATTATTTGAAATTAATAGTAATAGTAGTAGTAATAGTTGCCGTCACAAATGGCATCTGGCAACGTGAAACTCACTGCCTGTTCTTTCATTTTGGGTTGGACAATGCATTTTTACTGCTTGGGTGCGCTCGACTGCGTTCATTTATTAGGGTTTCTAGAATTAACGAAATTGGGTTGAACTTCCCCAAGCATCTCCTCCCAAACAATCAACAATCCTTACAGTCTGGGGAGTTTCTTGTCATGGAGGATTCCGCCCGAGTGCCAAAACAAACTAGATTCCTTAAGTGGAGACAATGGTAATCATTCAAAGAACGGTCCGAGCTCTCAGAGTCAAAGAAATAAAGGCCGAGCAAAACTAAAGTGGTTTGGGTGAAGGTAAGCGTCTGCTGGGCAAGTCGTTCCCGTTTTTAGAATGATTTATAGACTTAACGTCGGTACAGTCGAATCACTTTTGAGACACCGGTTACCGACAAACCTACGAAGTTAAGCAACGTAGAGCCTATTCAGTACTAAGATGGGTGACCACTTATGAATCACAAGTCATGTTGGAGGCTCAGGTTTCAGGCAGATCACCGAAGTTAAGCAACGTTGAGTCTGTCCAGTACTAAGATGAGTCAAGTCACGTTTGAGACCCCGTTCTCGTCAGATCACCCGAGTAAAGCAACGTAGAGCTCGTTTATTAATAAAATGGGGTCAGCGGCATGGGTTCCCGTTAGATTCCTAAAGTTAAGCATCGTAGACCCTATTCATTACTAAGGTGGTGAAGTCACAGGAATATTATGGTCCATAATTCCGACCAGCCTGGTACAGTTCCTTAAATTTCTAAGAAGTCACCCATCTTAGTATTGAACAGGCTATACGTTGCTTAACTTTGGTGATCTTGCGGGAACCCGTGTCTCCAAAGTGATACGATCGTACAACTGATATTCTTAAGCGGTCACCCATCTTAGTACTGAATAGGCTCTATGTTGCTTAACTTCGGTGGTCTGTCGGTAACCGGTGTCTCGAAACTGACTTGACCCTACAACTGTGATACTTAAGTGGTCACCCATCTTAGTACTGAACAGGCTCTACATTGCTTAACTTTGGTGATCTAGCGGTAACCCTTGTCTCAAGAGCGATACAACCGTACAACTGATATTCTTAAGTGGTCAACCATCTTAGTTCTGAACAGGCTCTACGTTGCTTAACTTTCGTGATTTAGTGGGAACCAGTGTTTCTAACGTGATACGACTGCACAATTCACTATGTACAAAACGGAAATAATCAGATCAAAAGATTTCAATTCACAATTAGCCTTTTTGTCAATTTTTCATTCATGGATGGAATGTGTTTATTTATTTATTGTTTTAGCTGTCCGTCTCTTGTTAAGTAAAACAATAGAAAAATTGCATAATCCCATGACAGTGAATCCAATGCGGAAACTATGTATGAACAACAATAAATGCGTTAATATAATAGAAGTGTTATCAATGACAATAGTGTATATAAGTGTTCTTTGAGAAGAGACGGTTGTTGAATAGAAATGGATAATATATTCAAGTAGCGTATTGAAATCATTCACCGCCTTTTTTTTTAGATTCAGATTTTATTGAAGTCTTTTATGAAATATTTCATGAAGATTGGGAGATTTTGGCTTTTATGACAAAGTATTGGTTCTAAATTGTGTATTCTCTTTCACACACACACACACACACACACACACACACACCTATACACACACACATATACACACAATATGAATATATACATTATATAAGTCAAATCACAGTGTTTGGTTGGATTCGACTTCTGGTTGGGGCGATCGACGTGGTTCAGGGGATAGTCAATCGGGCCTCGAATCCATAGTACGCAAGTTCGAATCCAAGATACAGTTGACGGTCAAGTCACGCTTGAGACACCGGTTCCTGCTAGAACACCGAAGATAAGCAACGTAGAGCCTATTCAGTACTAAGATGGGTGACCACTTATGAATCACAGTTTGACGGCCAAGTCACGCTTGAGACACCGGTTCCTGCTAGAACACCGAAGATAAGCAACGTAGAGCCTTTTCAGTACTAAGATGGGTGACCACTTATGAATCACAGTTTGACGGCCAAGTCACGCTTGAGACACTGGTTCCTGCTAGAACACCGACGTTAAGCAACGTTGACATTTCGAATAATACCCTTCTGAAAGGTATGAATCCCCATTATCCCTCCAGCTATGGAATAAATAGTGCAACTTGTGTGATTAAAAAAAAACTATATGTGTACAAAAAAGCGAACCCGCGCACTACGGTTCCAAAGTCCGATTGCCTATCCACTGTGTCATGTCGACCGCCTCTTGGAAAGTCGAAATTGTATTATAGAATTAAATAAATGCAACAAAATTTTGGTTGGGAAATCTTACGGTAACTTTTATAACATTTTTTTATACACAATCGTTGTTCAAAAATTGCGCCCAACATTTTTAGAAACCATGATCTATTTTTTTCCCGCCGACAACTACACTTAGGAGAGCACCAACCTAAATTAGGAACCTGACCATTTTTTCCTATTCATTATATTTCTGGGGTTTTTGTCATCTGCATCACCCTTCACCATGATGAGTTACTCTACATGAGTATCTACACGGGTTTTTGGAATCAGTGTTATCCTTACACCAAGATGAGTTATTCTCCCAAGTTCACTAGTCTCATCAACCCGAGACATCTGAAGGGGCTGTGATGATTTTACTAGGATTTGAACTTGTTTGATAAGATACCAGAGTTCCAGTTTTTACCACTGCTCCACCTCTCTATCATACACAGCGTAAAGGTTATATATATTACATATATCCATTGTTGCCCTTACTTAATCTTTATTTGTGTTTTAATGGGCTTCAACTCCCCTTTTTATTTTTTGGAATCAGTGTTATCCTGAAACTTTGAGGAGTTGCCCTCTCGTGTTAACGAGCCTCATCAACCCAAGGCAACTTTAAGTGAATGTGATGGCTTTGACTTGGATTTGAACTCGAGTAACAGGATTTCATAAACCTAGCTTTTATTACTGCTCCACCTTGCTGCTCTTCACGGCGTAGAAGTTGCTTAAGAAAAGTATAAATTGTATATATCCATTTTTTTCTCCTTGCTTAAATCAACATCGAGTTTGACTTTATCTAGTAAGGATTTGCCGTGTCACAATCCTGCAACACAATATTGTTTCTACAAAGTAGACCTCTTTTGATTTACCGGATCCAAATGTCAATCCACCCATTAACATTATTTTCTCAGCGTACTGAACTTGTATATCAAGGTAAAAAAAAGGCTTCAGAACTTCCACTCAATATTCAGTAAAAGCTGCTAGGCTTTTTGTATTATAACACATTTATACAGACGTGAATAGACATGGGGCGGTCGACGTGGCTCAGTGGTAGACAATCGGGCATCGGGACCGTACTACGCGGGTTCGAATCCAAGTTGTTCCGTCTACGTTAACATGTCGACTAATATCGTTTGGGAAAGGTATGAAGCCCCATCTTCCCTCCAGCTATGGGTTTAATAGTGCAAGACCTCAACAACGGACGTGACGGACGATGTCTACAATGACACAACGGCAGTGAAGACGGATGAAGGCTGCAACAGAGGATCGAATCCAGTCGTCGTGGTTATCCATGCCATTGGAACAAGGCCATCCTTTGCCAGGGGTCCGTGTGTTGACTGCAGCTGCGTCAGTCTCCTCACGTTAAACAGACATCAAGCACATACGTCCTCCCGAAAGATCCACAGGCACCTAAACGGAGGACAGTCATACTCGACCACGAGTGACCGCCAATGAATGGAATAGACATGAACACAAATTACCCTTAAACTCATGTTATTAATATAATGATGTTGGCTTTTTTATTATCATATTAGATGCACTAAGTTTCCACAAAGTTAACACTAATGGCCGTGTTTGGAGTAAATGGCAGTCGTTTGAAAACACGTCTACTTTTTGTTCTTTTCTTGGTTTACCGACTTTTCATCACTAGACTTTTCATCACGTAGACAATTCATCACCCCACCATCGTTAACTTTCACCACCCCACCCAAAAAATTATATGTTTTTCGTGTAATAGTGTTAATTAAGTAATTATGTTTTTATTACGTTAAATTTTAAATTTCTCAACACTGGGATATAATAACCACGTAAAAATGGCCTTGTGCCTAATTTGGGTTGGCACTTGAGCAAGTAAATATATTATCATTTAGGTAAAAGGCAACGGTGATTATTAAAGTCCAGGGATATAACAAGAGACGTAAAAATGGTCTTGTGCCTTACTTAGGTTGGCGCTTGAGCAAATAAATATATCTTCATCTAGGTGAAGAGCAACGGTGATTACTAAAGTCAAGGGGTATAATGAGAGAAGTAAAAATGGTCTCGTGCCTAACTTGGGTTAGCGCACGACCAAGTATATATATCCTCATCTAGTTAAAGGGCAACATTTATTCCGAAAGTCCAGGGATAAATGAGTTAAAAATGATCTTGTGCCAAACTTGGCGCACGACAAAGTAAATATATCATCTAGGTGAAGGGCAACACTGCTTACTAAAAAGTCCATGGATATAATGAGAGACGTAAAAATATTCTTATGTCTAACTTGGCGCAATGGAAATATATCCACCATTTTCTAAACAATAGAAGTAAAGTCGTTGCTTGAAAGTATAAATCTTTCTTTACATAAGAGACAGAATTGGATTTTCAAAAGAATATTTAAAAACAAATATATTCTTTAACAGCTGTGGATGCTCCCTTGTGAAAAGTAAAACCCTGTACGGTTTTTATTCATTTTAAAACAATTTTATGTTATTTACTGTTTTCAAATATTGTGGATTCTGTTGTTGGCTACTAAAACAAAATAGCATATGACAGGTGGTACACGACAAAGACTGCGCATCTACGCCGGGACCAGATTTTGCTCATAAGAATTGACTAGAGTTAGACTATTAAATAGACTAGCAGAACAAGTGAAAATTGCACAATAGTAGAAACCTCAACCTCCACATAAGCCAGAGCCTTCTGATCAAAAAAGCAAACGATCAGAATCAAGTTGTCTTTCAATAATAATAGTAATAATAATGGAATATTAGTTCAGATCAGACTATGAAAAAAAAATCTTGGAGAACTGCTGAACAAATTACAAACAACTAAAAATATTGCCCGTCTTTGCCAAAGCGCCTGGGACTTGCCATTAAGCTAATTAACCCTTTAGACACTAAGAAACCGATATATCGGCTCTGGTGACTTAAGATAAAAGAAGACACATTCACAACGATATTTCAACCTCTATCTTTGGATCCTATCATAGTAATATTACCAAGAAGTCACTCAGAGCCTTCTATTAATAATACATATTAGGGTGGAAATGTCAGTTTGTCTTTTTTGCCTTAGGTTACTAGGGCCGATATATCGGTCCCTTACGGTCGAGAGGGTTAAAGAAGTATAGGAAGCAGTACTTTTCTATACTAAATTTATTTCTAATGCTTTTTTCTACTAAACTTGATCCTATTTTTTTTAATACTAAATTTAATTGTAAGGCTTTTCTCTTAGGTAGTCAAAGAAACATTTAATATAGAAAGGCAGTATCGTACACATGCAAATTTTAGTAGTTGGAATCATCTTTTAAATAACATTTGTATTTCTTTTTTCTGAAGGACTCTACGTATCGATTGGATTTTTTATCAACTATATTTACTGTGTAAAGTTTAAAAGATATGACCTTTGCAGTCTTTGACAAACTATTCTGTCAATATTGGGTCGGCACACTTGAAAATTAGTGTTTTTAACGAACCAACAAAAATTTTGGGTCTAAACATTAACCCTTTTAACACTAATAGGCTGATATATCGGCCTAAGAAACCTAAGGCAAAAATTGACACACCGAAATTTCCACCTTTATTAAAACGCCTCTGAGTGATTAGTTTTTAATTTTGTTTAGTCAGGTTCCAAAGATTAAGGCCGAAATATTCGTGTTAATGTGTCTTCTTTTGCCTTAAATCACCAGGGTCGATATATTGGATCTCTAGGGTTTACAGGGTTAAACTGTGGGATACAGGGTATTTTAATGTACAGAAACTATTTAATTAATGTTAAGCCGGAAAAATAACTCCTATGGTATCAAAATTTGGAATTTCATCGCCTGGGCAACACCGGGTTAATCAGCTAGTTTTTGAAAAAATCGACGATTATTTTAAGAATCCACATAATATCCTAATTTCCTTTAGCTATGGATTAAATAGTGCATCTGGTGTTGTAAAAAAAAAAACAAATTAACCAAAAAAATTATCAAAAATGATTGTCCTCGGTATTAAATGACCCAAATAGGTTGATACACCGTAAATATAAATTAACTTTAACTTTCAGTAAATAGTTGAACGGTCAAGTTGCGACATCAGTTCCCATCAGATCACCGAAGTTAAGCAACGTCGAGTCTGGTCACAAGTTAGATTGTAGACTATTTGAGAATAGCAGATGCCGTACCATTGCAAGTAACAAGTAACCTGTATGCGGTGCTCCTGATACTGCTCTCGATATCTGATTTTTTAAAATTAACTTAGCACAAAAACTTGAACTGATGGAGAGAAATGGATGCTATTTCCTGATTCAGCATTTCAAAAATACCGTAACATTCGTAGAAATCTTGACAACATTAAAAAACAATAAAATTGTTACCCAGTGTTATTTTAGAAATGTTCGAAGACTATTATAGTAAGCCACGCATCGATTGTGTGGTTGGCAACGTGGCTATGGGACAAATTAATTAATTCTTGTTTGTAAAGAGTAAACATAAGCAAACATTCCCGAATGATTCAAACCAATTTTTGCATTGTTTCTCCCTGGAAAATATTGATGCAGTAACAAACGTCATGGAGTGCAAATCCATTTCTCTAACAAAGAATTATGTTTTAACAAAACACACAGGACGCCATTAATACGACAAGCCATATAAAAGATCTCCATAGTTTTTGTAGTACGGTCAAATCACGTTAGAGACACTGGTTCTCGTAAGGACACCGAAGTTGAGCAACGTAAAGCCCCTTCACTATGGGTGACCACTTAGGAATATCAGACACGGTACCAGTCTGGTCAAGTCACGTTGGAGACAGCAGTTCCCGTTAGATCACCGAAGTTAAGCAACATAGAGCCTGCTCAGTACTAATATGGGTGACCAGACACGGAACCAGGCTGATTAAGTCACGTTTTGTAGTACGGTCAAATTATGTTGGAGACACTGTTTCTCGTTAGGACACCGAAGTTGTGCAAGGTAAAGCCTGTTCACTATGGGGTGATCACTTAGGAATATCAGATACGGTACCCGGCTGGTCACGTCACGCTTGAGACAGCAGTTCCCGTTAGATCATTGAAGTTAAGCAACATAGAGACTGTTCAGTACTAATATGGGTAACGACTTAGGAATATCGGACACGGTAACAGGCTGGTCAAGTCACATTGGAGACACCAGAACCCGTTAGATTATCGAAGATAAGCAACGTAGAGTCTGTTCAGCACTAAGATGGGTGACCATTTAGGAATAAGAGCGTAGTGATACTGTTTATAAACGGATGTTTAAATTGTATTTCAAGTCCAATGGAAACAAACATTTTAAGTTAAATATAATTAGATCCTTTATTGTAGTTCCATGAAAATGAACAAGAGGCTGGAAATCCCGCTGTGAGTCGATAGAGGTGGGATATCGGGGCTTTGCTGTGCGTGCTCAGTGCCGGGTCTACAGTCTCTTTGGCATCAAAGGTGCTTTGAAGATAGCAGCAATTAAGTTTACTACAGGGACAGCTAAAAAGGCCTTCAAAGGGTTCTGAACAAAAAGATCCGAAAAGTGGTTGTACACAAGCTGTAGATTGATCACCACAACTGGGTCGACTGAGAGAGAGTTTCTGATGTTGAAAGACCCGAAACACCCAATGATTTCGGGAATCACATCACTGGTAAAGTGTCCCAGTGCATCCTACAATGTATCTGCTAACCAAAAAAATAACAGGGCATTTTGGAATTTTGAACATTAACGGATTATCAGTGGTCAGGGGGAAATGTAAATCTTAAGACTGCCTTGAGCGGCAAAAATGTGGCTACGCCTCTGTAATGAAACTATAATTGCTGTGAGCAACTGTATGCCGCAGTAAACAAAAAAAGAGATGAATTGTACAGATGCTTGGAGAAACCTCGTAAAACATTTATCGCTCAATTTATACATTAAAATTAAAATATTTTTTGCTTGTTGTGTGTTTAACGGCATATCCAACTTTTGAGGTCATTTTAATGCCGAGAACAATTACCTTTAATAATAGATATTTTTTTAAATACACACAGTTTTTTTTAAATAACACAAGTTGCACTATTCAATCTAAAGCTGGAGGGAAGATGGGAATCATAACTTTCCCAATGATATTAGCCGACATATCAGCGTAGACGGAACATGTAATAGAACCTACTTACTATGGTTCCGAATTCTGATTGGCTATTCACTGGGCCACAAGGACTGCCCCAGATTGAAATATAAAATAATATTATATTTACTTGGAGAGCACCAACCCAAGTTTGGCACGAGGCCATTTTTTCGTGCTCTTACTCAGGCTTTTAATATTTGAGCCCCATCTGCCCGAAGCAGCTATAGGTGAATGTAATAGTTTTGAAGTATGAAATAATATGACAACATAATTAATACAACTAAATTTCGCCAGGGAAAAATTACGAAAAAAAAAATTAGTGATTTTTAGACACAATATTTTCAATAAAAAAGAATCCCATCCGCCACTTTTACAGGCGAATAAAAGTGTGAGTGTTTTATTTTCCGGTGTCATAACAGCTTAATGAAATTAAATGCTTTTATAATTAGCGTTGCCTGGAAGACATTTTATTTGCACACCTGCTGTCTAAGATTTGAATTCATAATCCTTTATTGAATATTTCAGGGAGTTTTTTTTAAACAAAACCTTTAACTGTTTGTGTTTAACAGCATATTAACCTTTTAATGTCATTTAATGCCGACAACAGTCATTTTATGTATACAATCGTAGTTATTTGTATATATATATTGTTGTGGTGCAGAGTGGTAAGCATCAATTTAAGGGACACGAAGTTAGAGAATATAGCCGATAGAACAATCATGCACGAGTACCGGACGGGGTAACTAATGCCGCTGAACCTTCTCCCAGAGGTCGCTCGTAAGCGGTAAATATAGCTATTTGGCGAGTCTATCTCTCCGTAAAAGTGAGGGGAGATCATCCTACAACATATATATATATATATGTTGGAAAAATTAAATGTATATTGACAATACTTTAAAAAATGACATTTAAGAATATTTATAATAATACTAGCCAACCCGTGACCCGTTGGGTCAATCAGTGTTGAAAATTTATAGCAACATCCGAATGTGGAGGTTGAAAT
>JAUZSX010279496.1:0-14855 GCA_034780655.1 Idiosepius hallami
GGAATGAGTTTAAGGAGAAAGGGGGAGGAATGAGTTTAAGGAGAAAGGGGGAGGAATGAGTTTAAGGAGAAAGGGGGAGGAATGAGTTTAAGGAGAAAGGGGGAGGAATGAGTTTAAGGAGAAAGGGGGGGATGAGTTTAAGGAGATGGGTGGAGGAGAAGGAATTTGAAGGCAGAGGGAGGGGGAAAGAGAGAGAGAGAGAAAGGAGAGAGGGAAAAAGAAGAGAGAGAATAAGAAGGGAAGGAGAGAAAGAGAAGGGAAAAAAAGAAGGAAGGGGAAGAGAGGAAGAAAGAATAAGAAAGAAGAGGAATTATCAAAAAGAGAAAGAAAGAGAGAAGGAAAAAGAGAAGTGAAAGGAGAATAAGAGAGAGAATAAGAGAGAGGGAGAATTGTGGAAAGGAGAGAGACAGAGAGAGAAAGAAAAGGAGAGAAAAGTGAAGGGAAAAAGAAAGAGAAACAGAAAGAAAGAGGGGGATGGATCTTCTTTTGTCACAAGTAAAGACCCAAGTTAGGCACAAGGCCAGTTTTACAGCTCATTATATCTCCAGCCTTTTGTAATTGGAGTTGTTCTTCACCTAGAAGAGTTACTCTCTATCAGTTGATGAGTTTCATCCACCCAGGCACTTAGAATCGCTATTATACTTACACCTAAATGAGTTACTCTCCCCAGATAATCAATCGCATCTAGCTAAGACAGCAGAAAGTGAAAGTGATTGTTTTTGACTAGGATTTGAACTCGTATAATAAGATTCCATAGTCCAAGCTTTTACCACTTGTGAAAGTGAATGGAATGATTTTGACTGGGATTTGAAATTGTCTAATACAATTCCAGAGTCCAAGCTTTTACCACTTCTCCAATCTTGCTGCTATTGTTTGTTTGTTTTTTCTTAACTTTTTTTTTTTCATGAAATCTAGTTTTAGTTTTATTTTAAATGGAGGATTTGTTTTTTATTGTTAGGCATTTCTTTAATACTTCATCTATAGCAGTGGTTCCCAACCTTTTATTACTCCTGCACCCCTGAAAAATTTTGCTCTAACCTCACACCCCCTATATTTTATTTTTTGTGCAAGAGATGGAAATATAGATAATTAGCATTAGATAATTGGCAGTATCGCACTTAAACGTGGAAAAGTCGTTCAGCAAAGACTCAAAGAAGTAACATCTCGGGAATTTTCTTTTCTGTTTGGTACCATAACGTTCTTATCCGATTAAGATCAATTCTTCATCAATGTAGATATGAGTAGAGGAATCAAGAATGAAAATAATATTAACTTAAGATTTCCATGACGTTATAGACCTAAGTTTTTTAATTTTTTCTTAGAATTTTCTCAAAAGATATCATATCAAAACAATTCATTTCAAATTTCTTATAAGTTGCAGCCCTGACCCCCACCCCCTGGTGGTGCGTGCACCCCATGTTGGGAACCAGGGTACTAGAGGAATATATTAAAGCCGAAATATTGGAGTGTGGTTTTAGCCTTATATCGCCAGGGCCGATATATCGGCCTCTTAGGATCCAAAGGATTAATTTAGCTTAACGGTAACGTCCCGATTCTAGTAAAGAGTTGTCTTCAGGGTCTTATTTCAAAGGGAAACAGAATTGTCTAGATTAGGAAATGGATTTACATTTCTACACACACTTTTTATCTTTTATCCCTTATTAATAATCGTTAAATAAAAATAACCAACAAATAAAATTAAATTAAAATTAAATTAAATAAATCAAATTAGAATAAAATAAAATAACCAATAAAATAATAACTACTGAACCAACTTTCATAACAGAATCTTAAGAGAATCAGCAAACATAAACAAAATATCTTTCGGCATTAAATGACCCCAAAGTAATTGATATGCCGTTAAATATCAAATCAAATCAAAACCCTAATTAATCCTATACTGCAAAAATCTGTATATCTATAAAAGTGAAAATGTATGTGTTCGTATTAGTGTGTGACGGCAAGGTCGAGCATCGACAAAAGATCGGAATATGGAATCATATTACGTGAGTTCAAATCCCAGTCAAAACCATAGCATCAACCTTTAGCTGCCTCAGGACTCGTTAACTCTAGAGAGTAACTCATTTAGGTGAAAGCATCACTGATTAAAAAAACCCAGGGAAAGAAACGCCTGTCTGGTAGGCAGTGGAGGCAGGTCTTGATGAACCCGGCAACCCGATGCAACCTGCATCATGGAAACGGCCTGCCTCATACGCCCCTGAGCCGCGGTTAAAACAATCTAGG
The DNA here is from genome assembly GCA_034780655.1 of Idiosepius hallami. Lineage (NCBI taxonomy): Eukaryota > Metazoa > Mollusca > Cephalopoda > Idiosepiidae > Idiosepius > Idiosepius hallami. The sequence continues at coordinate 2,245 of JAUZSX010279496.1, forward strand.
CCAAAAACACAATGGAAATGCAACCCCTAGTGCCCGGGCAATATTGCTAGTTAAATCTTAGGACCCTGATTTAGCAAAATTATCAACTAGTCACTCACGGCCGTTCTATTAGATGATTTCATTACGGCCAAAATTCCGGGATGTATTTTTTGCCTTGGGTCGCCGATATATCGGCCTTTTGGGGTTCAAAGGATTAACAGTAAGAATTTTTTTAAATTTAAGGAACCAATTTTATAATTTTTTTAATCCTTTGAACCATGACTTATCAAAATTACCAAGTAGTCACATGTAGCCGTTATATTGGAGAAACATATTAAAGTCAAAATATTGGTGTCTTTTTTGCCTTATGTAGTCAGAGCCGATATATCGACCTGTTAGAGTCTAAAGGTTTAATGTAACAACAATGGTACCCAAACAACAAATATTACAGACCGTATACACAATTTTTTTTTTTTACTAAAATCAAACTGTTAAATTAAGATTTTGAAATTTATTTCATTTTAATATTTCTATTTCGTTATTTAGTCGGTTTTCGGTATCCAATTTCTTCATAAAATTATTCAATATCATAATTATTTTTGATAGAAAATATTTGGCTTCTGTAATTAAGAAATGAATGGTTTATTTAAATCATCTTTCATCCCCATCTTCCCTCCAGCTATGGATTAAATAGTGCAATTTGTGTTATTAAAAAAGACCGTGTGTATAAAATGATAATTTATCAAAAGTATTTGTTCTAGATATGTACGGTCAAATCGCGTTTGAGACACCAGATTACCCGAGTTAAGCAACATAGAGCCTGTTCAGTACTAAGATGGATGACTACTTAGAAATATCAGGTACTGTACTGTACTGGCCCTCCAGGCTGGCTGGAGGTTAGAATAGGGCTAACAACCTAATTCTGTAAAAGAGAGAAAGTTACAGAAGCAGCAACGACGGCAGATGTCGTTGTTGTGGCCTTATGTTCCCTAGTGGAATAAAGAGGACCAAACAAACAAAACAATTTTTCTAGACATTACCTCCTGGTGCCCTAGGAGGCCGATATATCGGCCCTGACAACGTAAGGCAAAAGAAGACACACTAATATTTTGGCTTTACTATGTTCCTTCTATATAACGACTCTTGAGTAACTACTTGGTAATTTTGATAAGTCGGGATTCAGAGGGTTAAAATGACCCAAAAGGGTTAATATGCCGTTAAACGCGAAACAAACAAATCATCTTTCAGATTGTGTTTCCTTCCCCAGCTCGTTTTTGCTGAACCCTACCCCTAAACTGATAATAACAATACCAGTATGACGTGAGTATTTTACTTGTTTTTGTTTAACCCTTTGAATCCTGGAAGGCCGATATATTGGCCCTGGTGACATAAGGCACAAGAAGACACACCAATGTTCTGATCATGATATGTTTCACTAATATAACGGCTCTGTGTTGAGCAGCGACGGTGGAACATTGGTAGAAGCTCGGGCTCTGAGTAATCGTATTACGCTAGTTCAAATCCCAGTCAAAACCATTACTTTCACTTTAGCAGCTTTGGGCGGATGGGGCTCGTTAGCTCGGGAGAGCAGCTCATCTAGGTCAAGGGTAACACCGAATGTAAAAAGCCCGGGTAAGAGCACGTAAAAATGACCTTGTGCCAAACTTGGGTTGGTGGTGCAAACCAAGTAAATACAATATAACGGCTCTGTGTGACTACTTAGTAATTTTGATAAGTTAGGGGCCAAGGATTTAAGAATTAATAAATCAAAATTGATATAAGCATAGACTTTTCCAAATCAACTCGTCAGGTGGTTAAGTCTAGCGAAAGAATACAGAATAATTTTTTTTAATCCTTTGAACCTAAAAGGGCCGATATATCGACCCCGGTGACCTAGCGAAAAAAGATACACCGATATTTCCCCCATATAGTCGTCGAATAGAACGCATCTGAGTGACTAGTTAGTCATTTTTCTAAGTCAGGGTCCTAAGACGTACGTCCGTTTTTCATTAACCCTTTTAAAAACAGAATTAACAACATTACCAAGTAGTCACTCAGATTAGTTATATTTGACGAACATATTAATCCTTTGAACCCCGACTTACCAAAATTATCAAGGAGTCACTAAGAGTCGATATATTAGAGGAACATATTGGCAAAATATTGGTGTCTCTTCTTTTGCCTTATGTTGTCAGGGCCGATATATCGGCTTTTTAGGGTCCAAAGGATTAAAGCCAAAATATTGGGGTGTTTTATTTTTGCCTTATGTCACCAGGGCCGATATATCGGCCCTCTAGGGTGGAAAGGGTTAAAAACGAAATCGTTTGTTAGGCACATTTATAAGTAAAAAAAAAACCCAAAACAATCGCACTCACTAATAGCAGCCAGTTAAAGAAGGGCATGTTTTCCTTCCTATCCGTGAGAAACGGATTTGTGGGCGGAGGGAGATAAATGTAAAATAATAAAATAGCTGCCTCAATAGACTTTTTTAATTAACAAATAAAATGTTTGGATTATATAAAAAGTTACACGTTTCAAATTCTCCTTTAAGCAATTGACTGTAGTTGCAGGAGGCGAAAAGTCGTGTGTATGGCTAAAACGTTGCATCGTGTCGGTGGGTTGTTGTTGGTTATATATTTATGAAATTGAATGTTTTGGGAAATCCAAAACGAACGAACCTCATAGAAATTAGTGGATTAAATTATTCTTGATTCAACTCAAAATTGGTAAGTGTTTAAACCCTTTTTTTTTTTTAAATTATAGTTTTATTTTTATTTTTGAGATGAGGCTTTGTAATTTAGGAATTAATCCTTTGAAACCCGACTTATCAAAATTATTAAATGATCACTCAGAGTTGTTATATCAGAGGAGCAAGCATAGTAGAGCCAAAAGATTGGTGTGTCTTCTTTTGCTTTATGTTATCAGGGCCGATAGATCGGCCTTTTAGGGTCCAAAGTCTGACTTTATTATTCGGATTTTTTTTCCTCATCTTTGTAGTTTCGTTGATGTTTCTACACTACGTTTCGGCCTAGTGTCCCTCAGGCTGTCTTCGTGTGGTTTTATCCTTTGAACCCTAAAGGGCCGATATATCGGCCCTGATGTCATAAGGGTAAAGAATGTACACCAATATTTTGACCCTAATATGTTACACTTTTATAATGACTACTAGTGACTACTTGATAATTTTGATAAGTTAGGGTCCAAAGAGTTAACCGTCTCGTCATCGAATCCTTTTTTTTAATTGTTCATTTATTCATTGTAAAAATTTTGTTAACTTTTTCGAGCTTATGGTTGGTTTGTTTTTTTCCCATGTTATTGTTGGTGTGTTTGTTACAGTCACAACATAGTCTCATTAGGCTACGATTAAGTTAAGTAATCTTGACCTAGTTCAGTACTTAAATGGGTGACCAGACCACTTAACACTGCTGTCGGACAGTGCTGTCCTTAGCCATTTAGCTGCCCCGTCTCAGAAAGCGCCTTGCGGCCCCTTTACACTAAAAAACAAAGCAAGTTTCCTGCCCCTCAACATATTGGTGTCTTCGACTATATACAAATATATATATTGATAAATAGATTAAATGAATAAATAAACAGGTAGATATATTGTTAGATTAAACAGATAACTAGATAGATTATCCAGATGATAGGTATATTAGATTAATAGATTATATCAATGGATAGATAGATTAGATTAGATAGATAGATAGGTTAGATAGATAGATAGGTTAGATAGATAGATAGGTTAGATTAGATTAGATAGATAGATAGATAGATTTGATAGATAGATAGATAGATAGATAGATAGGTTAGATTAGATAGATAGATAGGTTAGATTAGATAGATAGATAGGTTAGATTTGATTAGATAGATAGATAGGTAGGTTAGATTAGATAGATAGGTAGGTTTGATTAGATAGATAGATAGATAGATAGGTAGGTTAGATTAGATAGATAGGTTAGATTAGATAAATAGATAGGTTAGATTAGATAGATAGATAGATAAATAGATAGGTTAGATTAGATAGATAGATAGATAGATAAATAGATAGGTTAGATTAGATAGATAGATAGATAAATAGATTAGATTAGATAGATTAGATTAATTAGATTAATAAATAGATAGATTAAATTAGATAGATAGATTTATAGATGGATAGAATGAATAGATAGATTGAAGTGTTGCCAATTGATATCGTTAAAAGATGATAAATGTTTTTTCTTTTCCTTTTTTTCTATTATTAGATTACAATTTTTTTCTGCGGATCCTACGCTAAACAATAAACATATTAGAGTGTAAAAAATGGAATGCTATTTCGGTATCAGTCACTTTTAGGAATGACTTCAATATTTGTAAGGGAGATTCATAAAGAAATTCCCTGTAAATCATTATTTTTTTTTTTGGGGTACACAGTTTTTTTTATTTGCATGGATGCCTGACGTAGCGACAAATTCACTACGATACATTTGAATTTTAAAGACTAGAAGGACAGAAAAACAGACAGACGAGAAGATAAGGAAAATATACCCACGTGTACAGTGTGGTGGGTACCGTGTGTACCTATAGTTGTGTGTGTGAGTCAGTGTGTGTATGTGTGTGTGTGAGTCAGTGTGTGTATGTGTGTGTGTGAGTCAGTGTGTGTATGTGTGTATGTGTGTGTGACTGTGTGAGTCAGTGTGTGTATGTGTGTGTGTGAGTCAGTGTGTGTATGTGTGTGTGCGTTTCAGTGAGGTGTATATGTGTGTGGTGGGTCTGTGTGTGAGACAGTGAGGTGTGTGTGCGTGTATGTGTGTGAGATTTGTGTGTGTGTGTGAGTCTGTGAGGTGTGTATGTGTGTGTGAGTCAGTGAGGTGTATGTGTGTGTGTGCGAGTCAGTGAGGTGTATGTGTGTGTGTGCGAGTCAGTGAGGTGTATGTGTGTGTGTGTGAGTCAGTGAGGTGTGTGTGCGTGTGAGTGAATGTGCGTTAGAGTATGTATTTGTGTGTCAGTGAGTAGTGTGTGTGAGTGAGTGTGTGTGTGTATATGCGCGTGCATGTGTGTCTGCGTGTGTAAGTGTGTGTTAATGTCGAATCATCCGAAACAAAATTCCTTAAAAAACAAGCAGTGTTATGTCATGTAAAAAATACAATGTTAATTAAAATAATTCATACGAAAAATCCTACTCAGACACAAATTTGAAAGAAAGAATAGGCGCTTTTTATTCGAGTTTAAAATTCTGGCTGTGAGGAATGTCAGCGAATCCATTGATTTAGAATTTTAAAAAGGTTACCTGTGACCTCTATTGCTCGTTCTGGAACCTCACACCCTTGCCACACACATCGTGTCCACCAAACCTTTACCGATTGGTCATTTAATGCCGGAAAATGCTCCACCCGGCTTTAATGTGTAACAGCAGCAAAACAAAAAAAAACAATAGTCCGAAATTCGCCTTATAGAAATAGGAATCTAATTCAATATTTGGATGCCATGTTTTTTTCTTAATTTTATGATTTTTATTTCGAGTTCACAGTTCAAACTCATACAGTCAGTCAGACTTTGACTATAACTAGTTGGGGCTTCAGTATTCTACCTTAGCACCCAACTCGCTTGCGCAGGTTATAATTGGTGCAGTATCTGTTGTGCATCAGATAGACACCTTCTGAACCCCCAATGACCACATAGAGTGAACCCGCGACCACTGGCAGCAGAGGAAGCTTTTGAAATCAGTGTTTACCTTCACCTAGATGAGTTACTCTCCCGAATTAACGAGCCCCATCTGCCCCAGGCAGCTAAAGTTATCGACATATCGTGCCGCTCCATCTAGAGAGGAAGCAGCGGGCGTTTATAGTCGCATTCCTCAACTCCACGTCAGGGCAAGGCACGCTAAGTGGGCAGTCCGATGGTCTGCTCAGTAGCGCCACATGGGCAAACTGCGTCCCGAACGAAGCTAAAGTGAATGCAATGGCTTTGACTGAGATTTGAACTCGCGTTATACGATCTCAGAGCCCGAGCTCTCACCAATGCTCCACCATCGCTGCCTATACAGTTCAAACTACTTGTTACTATAATTGACAGGGGTTGACTAAGCCATTGGTTCGATCAGATCTGGTCCGAGGGCCCAGCACTGCATGGGATGGGGCTCGTTAACTCGGGAGAGAATCTAGGTGAAAGGCAACACTTAATGCAAATAGCACAGGTCTTTGTAGAGCACTTAAAAATGGCTTTGTGCCTAACTTGGGTTGGTGCTCGACCAAGTAAATATAATATTGGTATCCTAGGGTCTGGATATAGAGAAATACCCTATAACTAAAATTAATTTGATTCAGTTCTAGTTTTAAGACAATGAATAAGAAATATTTATTTTCTACTAATACAGAAATTAGGCACAAAGGCTGCTTGTGGGACAGGGAATATAGAAGGCTGGTCGTTCAACTTAATGCTTGCCCTTAACTAGACTCTTTTTGCGACCCATTTATACCTTATAAATGATTAATTGAATTATAACTTAATAATAAAATATTCTATACATTAATACGTTATTGGCAGTGGCATTGCAACAGTTTTTGCCACCCGGGGTGGTCATAAGATTTGCGCCCCCACTCGACCACTGATGATAATCTGTTATCAAAAATTTTTAAAAAGACTAAAAATATTTGTTTTCATAGAACTACTATCTATGATCTAACTATATTCAACCTAAAATACATATTTTCAATGAACTGATGACAGTTAAAAGCTCCATTTAAAAACAGTATAATTACACACACAACACAAACTTATTAATGATTTAACTATATTCAACCTAAAATACATATTTTCAATGAACTGATGTCAGTTAAAAACTCCATTTAAAAACAGTATAATTACACACAACACAAACTTATTAATGATCTAACTATATTCAACCTATAAAACATATTTTCAATGAACTGATGTCAGTTAAAAACTCCGTTTAAAAAACAGTATACAAACATAACACAAACTCATTTTTGTTATAAAATTTCAGTTTTTTGTTAGCTTTATACTATTTATTTTCTATTTTATCCCCTCAAAATGCCGCCCTAGGTGGACCACCCTCTCCGTCCCTCCCTTGCTACGCTACTGATAATTGGATACATGGATCACAAATGGCAATCATTAACACAAACAGTAATTAAAAGACACGGATTACTTTCCTTTAAAGATTTTACTAAGCAGATATTAAAACCATTTTCCGATAGAAAATTATTTTAAAAGTAAATGTTGTTTTAAAGTTTCAGGTGTTAAATTGTCACTTTGTTTTATCTTATATTTAAAAAAAAAATGTTCAGTTTTTAAAAGGATTTATTTAGTGAAAAGTTGAAATAACATATAAATTTGAAATAACTTTAACGTTTCTTCAAGACAGTGCCATGCTTAGCCACCTTGCCATCCCGTCACAGCTTGCGTCTTACGGGTTTCAAAAATAAAAGGCGGAACTTAAGGAGGGCCAAAGCACTGGATCAACCACTGAAATTTAGTAGTAGGGGTGGCAGAAAGAGAAAAAGAGAGAGAGTGCGTGTGTGCGTATGTGCGTGAAAGAGATCCATGGACCAAGAATAAATATTCTTAGGATAGAATAACTAAACGGAAAAGAAAGAGTGTGAAAGAGAATGACACAACGGAGGTGGTTGTATCTGATGTGACGATAGAAGTGGGAGTTGTGTGGGGAGAGACCATAAGCGGGAGGTGCTAGTAACAAAAACCGGAAGTAATTGTGTTCGGCAAGCGAGTGTAATAAAAGGTAGTGATTTGGACATTGTCTCGAGAAGGAGCACACATCTCGGCCTGGACTGAGATTTTTTTTTGGCAGACAAACGAAGTTTGGAGAAAGAAAAACAAAAATAATTTTAAAAACAAAAGGGGGGAAAACAAACGAATAATAAAAAAAAAAATAACAATAAAAAAAAACAATAAAAAAAAAGAAAAAGACGACGATCCCAAAAATTTAAAAAAACAGATTAGAAAAATAACCCGAGAAAGATTTGGAGAAAAAAATTATTGAAAAGAAAAATTGGTTGAAAAGAAAAGACTTAATCCTTTGGACCCTTAAGAGGCCGATATATCGGCCCTGACAACATAAAGAAAAATAAGACGCACCAATAGTATGACACTAATCTGTTGCTCTAATATAACAAATCTGAGTGACTACTTAGTAATTTTGGAAAGTTAGAGTCGAAAGAGTTAAGAAAAACTCAAACGAAAAAGGAATTTTTTTTTAAAGGCTTCAAACAAGAACTTTTTTTTTGGAAAAAAAAAAGAATTAACAAGGTAAAAAAAAAAGGCAAATTTAATCCTTTGGGTCCTAAGAGGCCGATATATCGACCCTGACAGCGTAAGGCAAAAGAAGACGCACCAATATTTTGGCTTTGATATGTTCTAATATAACGACTCTGAGTGACTACTTGGTAATTTTGATAAGTCAAGATTTAAAGGCTTAAAAAAAACGAAACGAAAAAAAAAGTTAATCTGAATTCATTGTTATATTTGTATGAATAAAAAAAACAAGGTACCTGAATACATACAAAGAATTATATACATATATATCTATATTATATACATGTATATCTATATTATATAGAGCCCCGAGAAAGAAACCAATAAGAATACTTTTTATTTTATTTATTTTATCATTGTTTTAATATTTCCATCCTCATATTTTTAGATATATATGTTACTCTGTTTTCATTCTTTATACATCTTCTGCCTGAAACATTTACCTCATCCCTATATATACATACATATATACAGTTGTATATTAATTGAAATGTATCGATTTGTGTAATTATCTAACTAAAAATACAAATATAAATACATACTTATATGTGTATTTATGTGAGAGATATACACTTAAACACTTTCTAAAATAAAAAAAATACTCTATATGTTCTGATATAAAAATAAAAATAAACAGTAATGTACATATAAACAATTTGTATATATGTACGCATATAGATAAATAGTTAAGTATGACACATATATAGGTATTGATAGACTAGCAGATAAAGGAAAATAGATTTTTTAATAACTTCAAGAATTGGTATATTTATATATGTGTATGAATTACTGGATGCATAGACTGTTGTGATGTATTTATGTATGTATGTATGTATGTATATATAAATACATGTCGGAATAAAAAAAATGACATGCAATGATAACTGAAGCATAATAATATAGATTTAACGCCTCTATCTACATATTCGTATACATGATAAAGAATTTACAATTTCATTAAATAAACATGCACAATTAATCAAAATTTGAACGACATATAGACAGATATATATAAGAGAGAGAGAGAGAAAGAGAGCGAGAGAGATTGAGAAATTAGAGAAAAGAGAGACTTACATATATTAGAAATCGAAATATTAGAATTTAATGAAAAAAAATTATTTCCGGTCTCTGAGCGTTTGTTAAACACAACATATATAAAAAAATCGTGTTTTTTTGTTTTTTTTTAAATACTATTCAATTACTGAGACATCTAAAAGATTCTACAATCCGGTAAAGAAACGCAATCTACTTACAAAAACGCACGAACAGTCAGATAAACATTGATATAATCACGGACACACTTACACAGACTCAAATACACATATACATATATGTATATATATCTACACATAAAGACTATCATATATACTTCCGAAATCCAGTCTCAAGTTTCCAATATACAAAGTTGACCAACCAAAAGGAACTAACTTTAACAGTATAATTGCGTAAGTATTTTCATACACCTACCTATTTGGCTATGCATTTATGTATTAATCTACATTTTTTTTTGTAAAACAAAAAAACCCAATAACCTGAAAACAAAAACGTTTCAAGTTTTAGTAAAATGTGCTATCATTGCCAATGTTATTTTTGGATTTATACGTTGAGGGCGGTGTGCTGCCTGCATGGTTCAGTGCACCTAATGCACCGGGTTTTAAACTTTAATAACTTTTTCTCCTCTCAACAGATTTCTTTGAAATTTTAACTCGAAGTAAATATAATTTTAAGCTTTTATTATCCCAATTTATGGAGATTCAGCGCACTTATTGCTTGTTTGTGCACTTTGATGTGACTTTGTATAGACTGGCGCATTTAATGTACCGGATATAAAACTGTAATGAATAATTCTTTTCCCAAATCCTTGCCATGAAGTATGATCAATCTTATAAGTATTTTTCGGACTATTGTTCTCATCTTTTTTGGGGAAAATACTTATAAGATTCAATGAATAATTTCCCATCTTTGCGACAGGTTTTATTGTAGGATTTTATCTAAAATTTAAAATAAGTCAGTATGTTTGTAGTGTAGTTGTGCACTTCCCAATGTGACCCCATAATTTTTCACAGACATTTTAATGTTCTTGCGATACAAAAGAAAAGTTTTGTTTTGTTTTTCCTCCCATTTCGAGCATTATCTACGCAAAAGTGTCTCTGACCCTCTTTTAGTTCCATATTATTTGAATATCTCTTTGATTCAGCAAACCTTCACAGGAAGTAAATGGGGAGGTCGACGTGGCCTAGTGGTTAAGCAGTCGGACCTTGGAATCGTAGTACGCAAGTACGAATCCAATTCGTTCCATTTACATTGACGTCTACTCATACCATTGGGAAAGGTATGAATCCGCATCTTCCCTTTAGCTATGGATTAAATAGTGCAGCTTGTGCTATAAAATAAAAACTGTGTGTATATATTGACTTTGACTAATACCCTTGGGAAAGGTATGAATCCCCATCTTCCCTTCAGCTATGGATTAAATAGTGCAGCTTGTGCTATAAAATAAAAACTGTGTGTATAAAATAATATCAATTAAAAGTAACTGTTCTCGGCATTAAAATTACCTAAAAAGTTAGATATGCCGTTAAACACAAAACTAATAAACTAACAAATAGAAAGTAAATCAAATAAATCTTATAGTTTTCTATAATGTTTTGTGCGATTCTGACATTCTGTATATTTTAAGTTAAAAACAAAAAAAACTTGAAATTTCATTTTAAAAAAAACTGACCTACTTATACAATTCACACGTTTCTGATTGCCTTGGTTGAGGTACAGTAAAAATTATTATTTTAAAATATTAAAGCAAATATATGTGGGTTTTTTTTGTTTTTGTTTTTTTGTTATCAATAACTGGAATGAGACCTCCACAGCCAGTATGGGTACAACCCTGGGCAAAAGTTTTGCAATAGCTTTTAAAAATCCGAGTTAACCACAACTATATTTGCTTTAGTATTTCAACATGATAATTTATACTATTTCAAAATATATTTATGATGCACGTTAACTTTTGATGTTAAATTCAATACTTATTGTGCCTTCCTCTATTTTAATTAACAGGTTTTATTCGCTTTAGCATAGAGTCAATTAGTGATTTTAAAGACATTATATTTACTTGGTGAGCACCAACTCAAGTCGGACACAATGCCATTTTTACGTGCTCTTAACCATCGGTTTTACCCTATCATCTAAGTGAGCTGCTCTCCTCAGTTAACAAGCCCCATTTGCCTGGTCAGTAGTTAGATGAGTGACCATTTAAATATACCAGGTACGGTAGAAGGACAAGTAACAAACCTGCACGTGGTGCCCTGCTACTCTTTTCGAGGAAATCAATTGTTACACTACGCACACACATCACTTTGCGATACGCTAAGATAATGATTTGCCTGCGGCAGCTAAAGAGAAATACAATGGTTTTGACTGGGATTTGAACTCGCATACTATGATTCCAGCGCCTGGGATTTTACCAATGCTCCAATTTCGCTCTGCCCATTTAGTGATTTTAAAGATATCTAATAGAAATCCTAGATCATTTTTTTTAGCATCCTAAAATGTTTTTGGGAGCTACATACTTGTACATAATGATAAGGTGGTAAGCGTGGCTCAGTGCATAGACAATCGGACTTCGGAACCGTACTACGCGGGTTCGAATCCAAGTTGTTCCGCCTACGTTCACATGTCGACTAATACCCTTGGGAAAGGTATGAAGCCTAATCTTCCTTCCAGCTATGGGTTAAATAGTGCAAGACTTCAACGGCGGATGTGGCGGATGATGTCTACAATGACACAACGGCACAGCAGACGGATGAAGGGTGCAACAGAGGATCACCTTCGGTCGTCGTGTTTCTCTCCATGCCATTGGAACAATGCCATCCTTTGCCAAGGGTCCATGTAGTGACTGCAGGAGCTTCAGTCTCCTCACGTTAAAAGACATAACGCGCAGGTGTCTTCCCGAAAGGGTCCACAGGGACCAAAACAGAAGACAGTCATACTCGAACACGATTGACTGCCGAGAAACGAGAGAATGTACCAATAATATAATGTAATATTTACTTGGTGAACAGCAACCCAAGTTTGGCACAGGGCCATTTTTACGTGCTTCTTATCCAGGCTTTTTTAATTCAGTGTTACCCTTCACTTAGATGTTGTCGTGGGTATATACACACCCTCATACCCTCTCTAGATTAAATAGAGTAATCTAAGTAATGATTGCTTAAATTTATAGTTAGAGTGCTCAATATCAGTGATAGAGCGTGTACAATAGTTAAGCGTAAACACCCACACACATATATATATTTATTGTTTTGCTTTATGCATATATATATATATATATATATATATATATATATATATATATATATAAAAAA
>JAUZSX010279607.1:0-14854 GCA_034780655.1 Idiosepius hallami
AGTTGTCGACTCCCGTTGACTCCGTGTCTACAATTAACTAATATATATATATATATATATATATATATATAAATATAAATATAAAGTATTAACTACTTTCCTATATTCTAGGCTTCCTTAAATTCTCAGTGCCCGTCCAATGGCAGGCAATACTTCTAGTATATATTGAAGCGTCATTTAAGCCTACAGATGCTTCATTCAAACATGTTTGTTGCTCAAATATTTTTTCAGCTGACTTGCTGAATGTGTTATTCCTTGATGAAACCTGCAGCCATTATTAGGGTTCTGGAATGTCTTCAGGTTAAATATTTTTAAAGCAATAGTTTCTACTAAGTCCTGGAGAAAACCAACTGCATCGACTGTGTTCATCACAAATTAATATCTTCTTTCTCTTTTTAGAAAATAAAGCATTATCAATTCTTTATTTAGCAGAGAAAATCTATTCTAGAACTACAAGAGATGTTCCAAAAGTAATGCCTCTTATTACTTTTTTAAGAACTCCATGCCACTGGATCTGAGGCGATTGCAAATTGCATAGTTATTCTTGACTGAACTTAAGCGTTTATGACCTGGAAGTCTCATCCAACTGTTTGCAGATATTGAGACTCTAAAAAAGCAACCTGTCATAAATGTAATCCAGAAGCCGAGATGTGTAATTATATTCTTCCATGTAGAAAAAAAATTGAACCGATTAACTTTTACCAGTGCCTGTTGAACATTTAGGAAGCCAGTGCAGTTGATATCAGCAAATTTAGGAGATGGGTGTGTTGATTTCAGGGTGGCAACAGAAATGTCAGTCATAAAGTGCACTGAAGACTTGAAAATGGGTTGCCTTGTTCATCACTGGCAAAAGTGCATTCGAAATGGTGGTGATAATATGGAAAAATAAATTCTGAAGCACAGAAATCAGCTTGTTTTGATTGTACCATTCCTGTCTTGTTGCTCCTCAACTGTTTGAGTTGATATTGAAAAAAAAAGACATAATTTTTTGCAATGCCCCTCATGACAATAAATTAAATATACATTGAACATTTTCAATTTTCATTTTTAGCAGCTCACTAATTCACATGACTTCTATTTCAGTATATATTAGCAATTGTTCTCTTTCAAAAGTTTGTTTTACACTGTTGAAGACTCTTTAGTTTATCAACAATGATCCCTTAAAAATTATTAGATAAATTGGCTGTTTTGTCATTGCTTATTGTTTTTTCCCAGTTTTTACATGATGTTTATGTTTATCTTTAAAAAAAAATGGGAAAAATTTGAACTATAAATTTAATATATAGAACAATTCAATGTCTTTCAGAGGGATTGAAATGATCAAATTGATCTCTAAATGAAATTCAAATTACTTGAGATCATTTGCATTTATTTCTCAAATTCCATGATGACCAATTGGCAACTCATAATCTGAAATTATGATAAATGATCCTCCTCTTTATCATTTGGCATTGGGACAATACTAGTATCCAAAGATTGCATAGAAAATTATAATCTGTTCCCCAGTCTGAACAATGGAGCTTTATAAGAGTGAATAGCACTATCCACTTTTATTATTTGATAATTATTAACAGCTAATTTTAAATATTTTCTTCTTTAAATAGAATGCATAACATTCCTATTGAACTGTTCCCTTATTGGTTTGCCAATACAATATCTTGTATAAGTTATTATTATTGTGCCCATCAAAAAGATTATTTCTATAGTATAGTAACTCTGGTCCTTCAGGTTGAGTGTTGAGCATAGGGCTAGTGACCCTTTCTCGTAAAACAAGTATGCTATATAAATAGCAAAAAAAAAAAAAAAAATTGCTGCCCAAGACACCACTAGGTGTAATGGTTTATGATAGTAACTCTGAGAATAAAAAAAAGAATTAAAATAATTAAAGAATATGTAAATAATGTTGTGAGAATAATGATTCAATATTCACACTGCAATTAAAAATTAATTCAAACTAATCAATGCACAGTAAAAATAGAGATAATGCTTGTCATTTATCTTAATAAATATATAGGTTATTATATTGTATCGAAGTCCATTAGATAAAAGAAAATATTTTAAGTCTCATTGAGATTAGAAAGATACATTTTATAATGAATTAGAAAATCTATAGGAAAAAACATAAAATACAAAACTGAAATATAAGATACTACTTAAAAATGTATAGCAAATAGAAAATGAAATAAAGTTAATACTCAGATAATAAAGCCTTATCTAAAAAAAAAAATACAATCAAGATGTAATTGCCAATATTTAATTACAAATAATAAAATTAATAGCAAATGTATTCTTCTGTGGAACAAAAAGATATGAATTAGGACTGATTTTTTTTTAAATATATATATGTATATATTTTATTTTTTACTCATTTTTAACCCAATATTGAATATACTACTACTTCTCAAAGTTGGAATAAAATTGAAGATTTTGCTTATATTAGCCTATTTATGTGATCTTAATGGTTACATGACCCCATTTTAATGAGTTTTCTCAAATATGATGATTAAAAATTCTTTAAACAAAAATAAATATGTATTATGCCGTGTGATGATGATAAAATAAGTTTTTATGATTATTTAATATCATTTTGCCATAAGTTGGCTTTAATGTTTTTTTCCATTGGGACGTTCCATTATGGAATTGATTTCTTCTAATGTTTTATTCTCATCTGTTTTGATATAATTTGTGCCGATGTAATGAAGTTAATCATATATATAAATCTTCAAATACTCTCAGATTAGACTGATAAAATTTCCATAAAAAATATTACCACGGGGAAAAATTTTACTGACATTTATTTCAAAAATTGAAAAAAAAATTATCTAAGTTCTTGCATTTAAACTCTCAACATATTGAATGCTTTCATTACAAAATGTCTAGTAAATGTACGTTGTGTTCAAAAAATTAATGTGCAAGAACTATATTCTTTGCTCTAAATAAAACACAATAATAAAATGGTTTGAATATTCAATTTATTGTGGTGAATAACAACTCTCTTTTGATTTATTTTAAAAGCAGCATTGTGAGTCTTACCAAAGGTCAATTCCATGTGTTGAATATTGTCATATTGGTCTAGCGAAATTAGTTGTTTGTTTCAGTAAAGATTTTACTTCATTATATTTTAGGTTATTTTTAAGTTGTATTTTATTTTGAGAGAATTCTTTATTTGATGATAGTGATGATAATAGTAGTACATTTTACATACACATTCGCTCATATCAAAACTAAATAGAATATTCTTAGTTATATATAAAGTTCGAATGTAGACAAGGGAAATGCGATTTTTTATTCAGGCTCTGAAAATTTTCTTTTATTAACTGTGTTCTTTCCAATAGAATAGAACATTTGTTGAAGTTTGAGAAGCTCTTATTAATATTGTCTATGTAAATATATTTCGGCTTTTTTCTACTATTTCATATAAACAGTTCCATTCCCATTTTTAAAAAAATAGTTTCATCTTGAAATTGGCTAATTTAATTTACTTTTTGGCTTCTTAAAGAAAGTATTTAAAAAATATATCTAATCCCTAATAAAATTAATTTCTGTTTATTGAAGATGATGTTTTATATTGTGATGACAATCCTATCCAAAATTAGATAAGATAACAAATTTAATATTTTATGAAATATTATAAAATCAATTATAAGCCTGATCTGCAGACATCTTTTTTCATACGCTTGTTATTATGACTCTGAAATTACAAAATATTATTTTTTCTGTATTTATGTAGTTTGGTTCATGATATTCCATTTGCAATTGTAAAAAGCTAATCCACTGGATATTTCTGGATAGAATTGTTTTTTTTTTAAATAATAATAAAACACTTATTTGATTCACAAGGTTATTTGGGGCGGTCGACGAAGCCTGGTAGATAGGCAATTGGACTTTGGAAACATAGTACGTTGGTTCGAATCCAAGTTGTTCCGTCTACGTTGACATGTCAACTAATAGCCTCCAGCTATGAATTAAATAGTGCAACTTGTGTTATTAAAAAAACTGTGTGTATAAAAATGTTTATCATAAGAAATGGTTTTCGGCATTAAAATGACCTAAAAAGGTTGATATGCCATGAAACAAACAAACAAAGTTATTTGACTTAGTTATAAAAAGGTTTATGCTCATCACCATCATTTTCTTTACTAAAAGTTCTTATAAGGAAATTTCTTAATATTTAATAATGTTATAAGAAATTGTTTAAAATCTTTTCTTCTATATCAATTTAATATTATCAAAGGGACTATGTTTAAAAAGAAGCTTATAAAGCTAAAGGTTCTGTCATATCGTTTGTGTGGCTGAACTATTAAAATGAAACAATTGATTTTAAAAAAGAAAAAAAAAAAGCATTCTTCAATACATAAAAAATAAGATATGTTTGGATGTAAATAAATTCTATGTAACAGATTTAGGAGGCATTATGATATTTTTCTGATTTCTTATGCATAAAAAATGGGAGTGACAAAATGCTGCCTTTATTTCATTTTTTTCTCCTTTATTTTATGGCAGAAACAATTTTTGTTTTTATCACATGATATCTTTATGAAAGTTGATAAAAATAGATTATTGTTGTGGATATCCAATAGTAAACTACACGCCAAAACAAGCACGCCTCTCTATGAATGAGGTAAAAAACCATAACTACTTTTTTGTGCAAAACAAATTTAGTGACCAAGTTCCAAATATATTTCTGATTTACCTAAAAAACCAATCAAGAAAAACTTTATTTTTTTTTTAAACCTTTGTTTCTTTGTCTTTTTCAATGTAATTATTTATTTGTTTCCCCGATATAAAGAAAAATAGAATACCTTATAAAAAAAACAGGGGTTGCATTTTTTGTTTTTATCACATATATTTATGAAAATTGATAAAATAGGATATTGTTGTGGATATCCAATTGTAGATGACACACCAAACAACGATACGTCTCAATGAATAAACAGGATTTGCATTTCAGTAACAAAAATATTTTCTAATAGATTGGAAAAAAGTTAAATAAATTCTGAAATTAATTAATCAATAATTGCTAAAAATTTCTTTGAGTGGATGATTTCTTGAATTTTGATTATTCTTTAAGCTTTGATTAAAAAAAACAATTCAGAAATTTTGTGTCTCCCTACTTAAAAAAGTAAGCATATATGGTAATGGTAAGTTATAAGTGATATTTTTTAAAATGGATAATACAGTTTTGTAACATCAAAGTATTTTTTATAAATTTAGATTTTGTAAAATATTTTTTGTCATTAGAAATTTTATACATTCAACTTGTGTTAGAAATGTTGGCTTCATAAGATGTATTTGTTTTATTTTCCAGGTTCTACAAATATTGAAATGTTTGTAATGATGAATATGAAAGGTTAGAAGGTTAGTACTTTAAAAATCTTTTCTCTAATCATTTATTTTTATGATAATAATAATAATTTCTTTTATATTAAATCAACAATTGTTTTTTTGGATGATATTTTAATTTAAAAAAATACAAGAAATTTAGTAAAGAATTTAAATTTTAAATTACTAAGTATTTTTTTTATATCAAATAAAAAAATTCATTAAAAATAATTTAATCATAACTTGTTTCCTTGATTTTTATTAGTTTAGTTTTTTAATTTTCTACAAATAATTTATTAAAAAGATTTATATTTTAATAATTTGCTTGAAAAAAAAAAAAAACTTATTTTTGATAACTTGTAGGTATATATTTAGTTAAAATTTATAATAAAATACTTTTAACATTAACATTGTATTTTTGAGATGAGGCTTCATAATCTATTAATTTCTTGTGGACTATTGTCCTCACTTTCAGTTTTATTTCACCTTTGAAACAATAACTATGAAGTTAAGAACATACAGAGATTAACATTTATTGTCAAAATTTTTATCATGTTAAATTATCATAAATGAATTTCACTTTAAAACTATATGTAGAAAAAAAAAGACAGGAAAAACAACTAAAACCCTTACCTGTTATGAATTTGTGCCAATTTTGAGTGTAAACTTTAGATAGATTTAATTCCCTTAAGAAAATGGTTTAGGCGCTATTCATTGAAGTTTATTTATTGAACTGATAAGGTTTAACATGTTTATCTATTAAGTGGAATATTTTGTCTTATTTATTCTATTTGCTTTTCATGTACAAAATTGATTTCAAAAGATTATGTTTAACCAGTTTGCCTTTTAAAAGTTTGTTTTGCAATATATTTTGGAGACATAGAAGCTCACATTGAATTTTAAAAAGTCTTAGTAGCAAAAACAAAAAAAAAACTTCTTTAAAGAATTTTTTTTTTTTTCGATTATACATTTCTGCTTCAGATCAAAGAATGCTGTTATTTTAGCATTGATTATCAAAATGTTTTTCTTCCTTGATTTTCTTAAGTTTTAAATGGCTTGGAATGTTTTTAAAATATTGAATTTTACTAAATTTATTTACATGTATACTTTGTCTAATTCAACAGGAAGTTTTTTGATGTTGTCGTAGGCCAGATTATATGCTATATTTTGTTTTAGATTCGACAAAATTAGCGACAAAGATTAAGAGATAATAAAATTTTAGATAGCTCACAGAAGTGGTTGAAACAATCTTTTCAAATGACTAAACAGTATATTTCACAAATCAAACAAGGACTATATTGGACTATACTACATTTTCTTAGATAATTGGGTTTCCATATCATCATGGCAGCAAAGGTGGAGCAATGATAAAAGCTTGGGCTTAGGAATCGTATTACACAAGTTCAAATTCCAGTCAAAACCATTGCCTTTACCTTGGGTTGCCTTGAGTATTAACTCGGTAGAGTAACTCATCTAGGTAAAGGGAACACTGATTACAGAAAGAGATAGAGAACCTCAAAAGGTTCATGATGCATCGATCCAGGATGACATATTTTCAATCTTGACAGCATTATTTGTCACGACAGACACCTGCCAGAGAGAGGGGAGACTATCACTACTGCGGCTCTCACTGCCAAAACCTTCACCACTATCACCACCACCACAACTATTATTATTATTATTTGTACATTTTTATAATTCAAAGATCTTATCAAAATAATTAAGGTAGCAAACAAAAATTCAAAATTATTCCAATAAAATCTTAAAAAAAATGTTTCTAACTAAATCCAAAAGGAATCTAAAATATTGGTTAATAACTGATTTCAAAAATTGCTTGGTTTCAGTATTTTTGTTAGACACTTTTTATTTGTGAGAATTTGAGATAAAGAGTTAAGAAAATAAATGCATTTAATCTGTGTTAAACTTGCGAAAAAAGTCAAGATTTTTACTTATAGAATGCATTAAATAAAATAACAAGAAACAAAGCATATGTCTGAATTCTGTACATCCCTACAATGTTCAGATTTTTTAAATTCATTAATGCATGAAACAAAAACAGGTAAAAAAATAATTGGCTTTTAAAAGTCTTGTTTGGAATAAACAATAGACAAGAAATTCCATACAAATAATTTTTTTTTTTAAGTTTTAAAATGTGCATTTTTTCTTTGCCTTTGAAAAGGTATTTGTTTTTGTTAAATTCTATTATTTATAATGTAAATAATAGACTGTTTAAATTAAGAACTCACACATCATCCTACTCTTGCAGCAAGTAGGCATTAGTGCCATGATCATAAATATTTCACTTGGAGAAAGATTGCTCTTAATCATAATATGAAAAACATAATAAATAAAATTGTTCAATTTTATACATACACTGTTCTCATTGGCGGATTCTACCATTTGTATTTAGAAACATTTTAAAAAAAAACATTTACATTGATTTAGTCCATATGTTTTCTATCCAGTTTTATGACTATTATTTCTTTATAGAATCATTATAACCAACAGAATTGATAAGATTTTTCACTTATTCGGAATCCTTGAGATGAGGACAATAGTCAGAATAATATTTTGGAAAAAAAAAAACTAAAAAAAAAACAAAAAAAATTTTTTTTTTTCTTATACCAAAGTGTGTTATATATCTTCTAACAAAAACGTAGGAAATTCTTATTTCATTATACTTATATAATAAAATGTTTTATATAAATGTTTATATAGAATAATATTTTGTGTCAGATTTTCATGGCTAACTTAATTCAGTTCTTTGAAAGGTCTACATTTTCTAATTGAGGATCTATTCCATTTTACCTTTTGTGTACCAGAAATTACAATGAATTAAAACCATTGTATTTCATTTAAATTTTAACACACGGTTGTGCGTAATGTAAATGTCTATTTCTATTGTGTTTTCATTTAGTTATTTTTCTTATTTACTGTTTCTTTTGTATTAGTTGATTTTAATGATCAGTTATTTGATCAGTGATTGTTTTATAAATATAAGTATCAATTTGAATTTTATTGAAGATGAACAAAATAGTTCTTTATTTGTAGGTATTTTCTCACACCATGTTTAATTTCATATGTCATATATTGTACTTAGTTGTTCTTAATAATATTTTGTAGATAATATAGAAATGACATGGTTGCCACAAGATGTAAAAAGAATTTCAAATTTTGTCTGTCTCTTATATATTTGAAGACAAAGATACAGTTTAAAAAAAATAGTATGTTTTTATTGATTTGTACATAGGCTTGTATCAGTTACTCAGATGGGACACCAATGAAAACCAGTGTAAGATAATAAGGTCTTCTTTCTATTGTTTTGGAGGAAATTGATACTGAGTATTTAATTAAAGGTAGTCACCAAACAAAATGATCTTCTGTGTTACACAAGATTTTTAAAATTTACTTTTCTTTGAGAATGCAATAAATACATTTCTAACAATCAGACAGTTTTGTATGTCTCTTTCCTTTCCCATCTTTTTTTCAGAGAAATAACAATTTTTTATTTATTCTTTTTGAATAGCAAATCTATTAACTCTTAGATGTCACTGAATTATGCGTCAGTTTTGTATGTTAGAATTTTGTTTGAACTTTGACCTGGGCATTTATTCCATTAATTTCTAAGGTTATTAACACTGGGAATAGAAAATATCAAATAATGCACATACAAAATAATAGTGAAGATGAAGGTTTTTGTCTCCTAATGATCATTCAGTTTGGTTTATAATCTTTGAGTATATATTGGGCAATTTTTATTTAACTAACCCCTAATTATAGTTCATGGTTATTGGGTTCTAGTTTAATTTTACATCTCAGCTGTGGCTTCTTGTTATCCTGAATATCTTTCCTTGTCATGTGGCTGGAATCAAGGTGGTGTGACGTGGATGAAAATAACTTTTGCTTTATTCTAATCTTATTGTCATGTTGCTATTCTATTAGAAACAGGTCTTTGTTATATCTGGTTATTGTTGGCCTTGTATTCCTCCTGGTCATCTTTTTGCTAATAAATAACAACATTTGGTATATTTTTTTGGTCTGAAAGAGCTATTTCATTTGAAAGTGAATTAAAAAAAATGGTATATAATGACTAAGGCTGTGACAAGAATATTTTTCAATAACAGTATGTTGTCACAGGTCCCTAATAAAGTAAATAATTAAAACAAATGTTAATATCACAAAATAGCCAAGTAACAATAAAAATATTCTTGAATATAAATATGTTGTCTTTACCCTACTAATAAGTAAAGAATTAAAAGAAATGTTAATATAGCAAAATAGTCAAGTCTGTGACAAGAATAATATTTAATAAAAGCATATTATCACAGCTTTAATAATGACATTCTTTTATGGTTGAATAAGAAAATTAATTTTTGAACTAACTTGAGAGTTAGAAAATTACCAGTAAAAAAAAATCTGGTTCTTTATGATTCTCAGATTCAGTTGAGACAAAAATAGCTTTCAATTAGATTTAGGTATTAGTTTAAACTTCACCCTTTTATTTTGTTAGTGTTGACCAGTTATAGTCAAACTAGCAGATTATTGTACTTCTGAATGCCATGGCTAAGTTTGGTAGGAAGAAATATTAATTGGAATTTTGTTTTATTGTATTCTGCTAATCATGTATCTGTTCACTCTCTTTTATTAAAAAATTCTTGGCAGAGACTGGAACCAAATATTTTTATAAATGGCATATCAAATAATATAATCTTTTTCTTCAATACATTTATATTCTTCATTTTTTTCTGTAAATTGGCAAAGCAACTCTAAAATGTGTCAGCTTTACAGTCTATTACAAATGAGAAGCTCAATATTTTAAATATATACGTATAAAAAAAAGATTCCCTAAAGAAAAACCTTACAGCATATAAGGATTTATAAACCTTTTAAATCTATTATCCTGATATAATCTAAAAAACATTATTCTAAAATTCATTAAATACTCTAAAAATCGAAATGTAGCTTTAAAATATATTTTTCTACACAGTAATGAATAATTACTGATTTCTCATTAATAGCTTCTATTTAAATCAATAATTCAATTTTTTATCAAAATAAAAGGTTACTCAGTGGAGACTCAATAAAAGATCTGGAGGATAAGTGAATAATTTGGACCAGTTTGGTCTCTTTATTTTCTTGTTCTTCTTTAACAACTTTAAATTCAAATAAGTTTTTGGTGGAGATAAACATATAACATCAAGTTCTTTAATTGTCATCTTTTTAAAATATGTAATAAAATTGATTGAGGTTATTGTTGTATTTCTTATTACTGGATTTAAAACTATGTTAGGATTGTCTGTTTGGGACAAGTACAATCTCTGCTTCACATTTACTTCTTTACACTAGCATCTTTCTAAAAAAAAGTATCCATTATCTCTTAGGATAAGTAAATTATTGATATTGTTTTTAGTGTAATAAATAATTTGACTTGTCTCTGATGAAAAGTTGATGTGAGATGATAAAAAAAAAAATGAACAACATAATTATTTTTCTATAATGATATTTGTGTTTTGGTTTATCTGTACCACTACACTTTGTGCATTTTCCAACTACTGTTGATATAATTGGTTCTTCCATACTATAAAATAAACTGTATTTACAGGATGTCTATTGTCTGATGGATAATTGGCCCTCCTTATGATATGCTCACTTGCACATCATTTCATGGTTGAAAAAAGGTTTAGATAGTAGATTTCTAAACCCCTTTAACTGGAGCCTACTTTGAATATGTAGATGTTCAATTATACTTATATTTTATAAAAGGTGAATAAATGTAAATCATCCTTAGTCATAAAACTTTAATCGCTTTTTAATTTTGTGTTATCAGCTACTATCTAAAATGGTCTTTGATAGAATTTCTGAGATGAGAGATCACAATTTAGATTATATAGATTATTCTAACTTATATATATATATATATTTAAATAGATTTTTAATGGTACAGAACTTTGTAATAGCACAAAGAAAAAGTAAATTACGTGAAAGCATGCTAGGATAGGTAAAATACACAACAATAAAAACTATAAAAACTAAAATTATTTCTTAAATCTTACCGGTTTCGAACCCCAACTCATCAGAAATTTTTACTGGGGTTAATTATTTTATTTTATATTTAAGAAAACTAAAAAACTAAAAGGAATTTTTTAATTAAAAAGACAGGGGGAGAGAGAAAAAATCTGTTTCTTATATACACTAAAAAAAAAAATTATGAAATATATTGTATGACAAAAACGTTATGGTTTGTTTCTCCAGCGGAAAACACGTACAATAAAACCTCGGGTGACAGTGGAACTTGGAACAGAGAAGAACGATGTAGACTTCGAATGGCTCCCAAAGGAAATGCTTCAAGAACTGAGTAAGTATTTTAGTTCAGTGAAGATGAAATCAAATTTTTGGTTTTCAAGTCAAAGGATTGAGTAATAAGATTTCTTTTTTTATTATTTCAGACAAATCCCCAAGACGCGGTACCCCAAAGGTCTCTCCACGAAAGCGTCGCCAGAACAAGCGATCTACAGGAGCTGGAGAAGAATAACTTATTTGTTAGTAAAACCAAGATTAACAATTCTAATATTTTTCCCAGCCAAAGTTTTGCAGAGAAAAATTTTGCTTCTAAAAATAAAATTTATTCCTCCACGAAAGTCAAAATTTCTATCAAAATCAAACATAGGCCTTCTCTTCCCCTCCCCATATTTCCTCTTTTTTTTTTTTTTTTTCATTCTTCATTTTTTTATTCTAAGTGTGGATGTTAAAATTGTTGAATAAAAGGACCTAAATTCGTTAAAATCTTTGATTTCTTCCTTTATTATGTGATATTTGTCGTGTAAAATATTTTATTTCAAATGATAAAACTATTTCAGGTTTTTAATCAACTTTGATCATCCTCATCTTCAATAAGAAATTTCTGGATGGATTCTTTTTGCAAAGTCCTGTTGAAAAGAAAATGAGAAATTAAGGTCTTGAGTTAAGAACAAAAAAATATGAAATGAATGCAAGAGTAAAATCAAAATAATATTTCTCTTAGTTTCACTATTTCAAGACACAATAAGTAAATAAAAAGCTTACAAAAGCTTACAAAAGTAGCAATAAAATTATTAAAATCCAACCAAGTATAAATGTAAGAGTTCATTCTGTAGCGGAAATTTCATTGCTGATTCCGCTACACATTCTTAAAATACCCCAATAAGAATTGAGTAAAAAAAAAAAACATCTAGAAGAAATGGTTCAATTTGAAACGCTCTTAAAGACTACAATTGAAAGAATTGTTCAAAAGTTTCCTGATTAAAAACACCCTCAGACTATTTTGCCAGTTTTTGTCTATAGAATTGAAATGGTTTTTAGTCATACACAAACAGGTTTGAATAAAATTGTAAACTGAATTTTTAATATCATGTGTTTTAGACAGCCTCCTCAATGGGTGTCAGGACTTTCCTCAATGCTTACAAAAAAAAAAACAATCTTTTAGCAAAGTTCTAAGCTATCACATTCCAGTTTCATTAGAAATCCTGATGCAAATTGTCAACTAAAGATCAGCGCTTTTGCATAACAAGCAAAAGCGGAGAAATACTATTTTTCACAGGGATTTGCACCGGTTGTGAGACAGCAATTTGATTGGTTAATACTATAAAGTTCATTTCATTAGCCAATCAAATTGCTGTCTTATAACCGGTCCCCGACCCCCCAAAATATTTCTGCTAATTTCTCTATTTTCTTGTTCTGCAAAAGCGCCTAAGGATCTTAGATTAATTATGAAAATTAAAGCTAGTTTTAAAGAAAAAAAACAAACCTAAGATTTTGCTGTTTTTCGCTCTTTTTCATAAGCTCCGGAAGATGATCGGTATTGCCCTAGAAAGAAAAGAAAATTATAATAATTTTGTCATTCTCAGGGATATTTTGGATTTTTTTTTTAATAACAGAAGGGTAACAACAAGCACAAACATTTTCATTAAAAACACCCAACTAGAAATATACTTTGGTTGGTTCTTTTTTTTTTCTTTCTTGAAGAAAAAAGACACATTGCAAATCACAGATACAGATTTTTTTTTTTTTTTTTTTTTTTTTTGAAAAATAATTAAAAAAATAAAAAGAAAATAAAGACATATGCTATAAACAGATATTGTAGAGATTGTGGGAACCTGGCGTATGGTTAAAAAGAAAATAACAAAAAAATAACAAAATAGAAGATAAAAACTATTATATTCAAGATTGAACAACAAAATGAATGATAATTCAATCAGTTTTTGGTGATTATGAAATATATACAAAATTTTTCCCTTTCCCTTAGTCAGGGAGGAAAGAGAAATTATAGTTGCTCCAGCAAGAAAAAAAAGGGTTAAAATTTAGCTTACAAAAAAAACAAATCGATTAAAGATGAAATAAGATGAGCATGAAATGTGACATGCCACATGCATGTACTATGACACTTTTTTTCTTTTTTTCAAATCAGGGTAAAATCTGGTCTAGTGGTTTCATAACATTATACATAATAAAAAAAAATTAATTCCTGTAATACCTAAAATTTCTTTTTGAATACATTGTAATAACTTCTTTATATTTGTATCCATTCAAAAAGGAATCTACTAAAGAGCACATTGTTGGTCCCCCAATTTATCGGAGAGGGACCATTGTTTTTAGTGTTGTGAGTCCGTTCGTCTGTCTGTGTGTGTGTACATACATCCCGAAGATTGCCGGGGAAAATCGTTGATTACTTTTTTTCTTAAATTTTGCCACAAGTTGTATTTTTATATCTAGTTGTGCATAGTAAAAAAAAATGTATCACGAAAATTCTCATTGTGAATCCAGGTGCCTTAAATGGGTCATAAATAGCCCAAAATAACACTTTTTGCCCATAACTTTTGATCCATCCATTAGATTTTTCTAAAACTTGGCAAAAATATTGAGGATATTGTCTCAAATGTAAATTCAGTATCTAGTATTCAGTATTCAAGGGCTAAAAACTTTAAAATGTTACTTTTTGCCCCATAATGTTTGATCCCTCCATTAGATTTTTCTGAAACTTAGCCAAAATATTGAGGGTATTGTGCCAAATGTAAATTCAGTATTTTTGAACATGACAAAATTCTGGTTCACATCCCCTGGGTCTTTTTTTAGAGCTAAAAACACTCCTTTTGGGGGCTATTTAACGTTTCTGTCCAAAATATCATTATATATGTTTGTTTTTTTTATGCTTTATTCACTGTGCACTCATGGGGGACCAAACATGCTTCACTTGTTTTTTTTTTCACTTTCATACAAACTAATCTCAATAGTTGCAAAGATTAAAAAAAAAGGCTCTAATTACTCACCAAATGTGAAACAATTGCCTGACATCCATAACATAAAAGATCCATTAAGTCACCAGTTTTACTAAAAAGGAAAATGTTAAAATAATTATTTGTAGTAGTCGCATCGCAAGAATACATTGAAATGCTTTTAGTGGTCTTCATTGCGGATTTCGAGGTTGTTACTCATCAGATCCGCTCTGACGGCCACCCCCGACCTGTTACCTCAATCAACAGGTCGCCACTGTAAAATG
>JAUZSX010279828.1:0-14852 GCA_034780655.1 Idiosepius hallami
GAATCAAATGAGGTATAGGTTGTTTAAACAATTATATTAAATTAAGCTTAAATTTGCAGTTTTTGAAAAAATTACAAATGCAGACTTTCTTTTTGCCAGCACTGTATATATATTTTTTATCAAGTGCAGGATATCTGAAGACAATGGAAATGTAATAGAAAACCTTTTGGAAAAAGTTGCTATATTATAAAACAAATCACAAAAGTTAGATCAACAATATAGAAAAGTGGAAGTACAATACAAACAGGTATATACACAAATTCAAAACTAAATATATAGAAATACGCACAAATAAAAAGAATGAAATATTATTGTCATAGGTTATAAAAAAACTTGTCAGTATTAAATTTGAAATAGTCACACATATTGAGATGTTAGACGAGCATCGCATACAAAATAGAAATAAAAAACTGACACTAAAATAAATACTATGAATGTTCTTTCTCAAGTTTCAAGTAACTCAAACATTAATTTGATTATAGCTTGTTTGAAAATTTTGTATTTTTAAGAGATAGATATTACAAGTGCCAATTTTTCAAAACGAGAATATTTCAAAATACCACCAACTTTTTTAAATAACGTGCACATTTTCATGCTTACAGGAATGTTATTTAAAGTTAGTTTTCTTTGAAGTAAATATATTCTCAGTCATTTGACAATTTTAGCATTAAACAAAACTTGTATTTCTTCTTGTTTTTCCTGATAATTGTTTTAAAAACTATACTTCTATCTTTCATAAGAATTCATATATAAAAAAAATCTGAATTATTATTATTTAGTTGGATAGTAAAGATAGTCATCAACACCATGATGCAGTCAGTCTTGACTATGACTAGTTGGAGCCTCGGTATTTCCACCTTGACTCAACACTCACTTGCCCAGCTTTTTTAGGTGCAGTATCTGTTATTATGCACCACTAAACCACAAATGCTCACACGCAGTGGAGTGAACCTGTAATGACTGGCAGCAGAAGATGCCACAGAGCTTTTGTAATCATTGCTGTCTTTCACCTAAATGAGACACTCTCCCAAGTTAACGAGCCCCGTCAAGGCAGTTAAAAGTAGATGCAATGATTTTGACTGGGATTTGAACTTGAGAAAAGATAGTATGCTCATATGGATTCATCAATTGACGATTGGTTGGTTTATTTTAACAGCATATCAACCCTTATGGGCTATTTAATTGAAATTGCAATATTTACCCTTTTTTAACCTTTAATGAAAAGAAGTTTATTTTTTGAATGTTTACATACTCTATATGAACATATACTATGGACGCTGAATCTAATGTCAAAAATTTTGCTTGATCCCACATTGAGTAGACCACTTGTAAATCTTGGCCATTTTATATCCTTCCATAGAAAATTCTATTTCAACTTTGCACTCAAATATGAATTCCTGGATAAATCATGCTGTCTCACTAATCAATATTTTTGATGTCACTCACTTGAAATTGGTTATTTTCATGTTGCAGTCATTATTAGATGTTCCTGGTTAGGAAATTAGAAGAAAACACCAGAAAATTAGAAGGTTAATCTTAACGTGTTTCAAGCATTTTCACATCATATATGACTAACTAGAGTGCTTAGAGTGAGAGAGAGACAGTGAGAGAGTGAGAGATAGAAAAAAAGAAGCAATAGTTTAGATCTTTTAGTAATTGTCTTGATAATTTTATGAACATCCAAAAAGGGCAATGGGAAGAAAAGCTGCCAGTGATTCTTCTCGGATCCCACTTGTGTTCGAGTATTGGGTACTGTGATCTTATACCCTAACTTTTTTATTTAATGAGAGAAGGTAACAGAGGGTCCTTTGTTGTGGATGTTGTTTAGAGTGATTGTGGTGGCACAATGGCCACATATGATGCTTTTGGCCTACATTGGTTTCACTGCAGCTCAAAGAAATATGAGACATGCGGTTTGCATGGTGCAGGTTGTATCATTTAGCTGAATTCTTGATTCATCAAGACCAGCCTTACCGCCTACCCAATGGGTTTTTTTTTCCTGGGCTTTAGTGATCAGTATTGCCTTTCACCTAGATGAGATACTTCCCTAAGTTAACAAGCCACATCTGCTCGAGGCATCTCAAGTTGGATGCAACGGTTTTGGCTTGGATTTGAACTCATGTAATACGATTCGATAGTTTGAGCTTTTACAAATGCTTCAACTCGCCACCTGTCAGTAATAGGATGTACAACAACCACCAATCTCAAACCTAGGCCTCATAAGCCATAGATAAAAATTCCATTATAACCTAACCATTTTTGCTCTGGAAATGCTGTCATCAGTAATGATATTGCAAAATCAATTGTTAAATATTAAAATGACTATCAAATGTAAAATAAGAATTTTTTTGATATTGAGAAATCATAAAATATGTAGAATTAATAAAATGTTCATTTGGTAATGCCCTATTTCTGCACCCTCGTTCCAATATGTATAAAAACCTGTATATATAAACATAAATAAATTTTATATATCACAGCACCCGAGGGTGCGGATATAGGGTAATACCATAATTATTTTATTGTAAAAATAGTGATAGTGCATACGTATTAACCTGTAGAGCAAGATTGCATATATTTATATTTAGATTGTTCAATATCAGTGATGGAGTATATATAATAGATAAGCTTAGGCAATTACATTTTCCTTTAGCTGCCTCGGGCAGATGAGGCTTGTTAACTAGGGATAGCAACTTATCAAGGTCAAGGGCAATACTGAATGTAAAAGGCCCAGGTATATAGAGCACATAAAAATGGCCTTGAGTCTAACTTGGGTTGGTGCTCGACCAATTAGATATAATATATATGTATATGTGTGCGTGAGAGAGAGAGACTGTAATATGAAAACATATATTTCTGTCAGAATGAGGTAATATATATAAGACAAATTCAGAAAGAAAAACAAACTAAAGATGTATTAATACAGACATGTTTCCAACTGTCCTTCTCCATTAGAAGTAGTTATTCAAAAAAATGCTTTTAGATTTTTTTTTCAACTAAATAAATCTTTTCAGTCTGAAGTAGTTCCTATCTGATCAAAATAAATATATAAAAAATAAATAGATAATGAGAAAAATGTAATAGTTTAGAAAACTTATCTAAGTTAACAATATTTCTAATGGGAGAAAAAAAAAGAAAATGTGTAGAGGCCTAAACAAGTCCATTGATTCTTATGACAGAAGAACAATCATATTTTATTAGCATTATTCATTAGTAAACACATTGAATAAAAGATTTTGCATTATTTAATCCATAGATGAAGAAAATTAAAGTTATTATACCTTTCCCAATGATATTATCTCAGATGTGAACATAAGAAAACCACAAGTATTTGAACTGGAACAATCTTTGAAGTGAAACAAAATCTAATTTCTTTTTAAATAAATAATGTCAAGTGTGGCTTTTCTTCACTTTATGATAAAACCAAATCTTTTCAGTCAAATTCATTTCATTAAACAAAATAATAAAAGAATATATTTGCATATTCTACAATCTATTTATAAGTAGCAATGTGCTTCTTTATTAAAGAATATTCTTATCTTGACTATTTTGTGAATTCCCCATTTCTTTTAATTCTATAGTTATTGGTTGGGCTGTGACAATAAGCTCTAATTAAAGAATACTCTTGTCATGGTTCTAATAACTAGGGCTGTGAAATATTATCTAATAAAAGCATATTGTCACAGACTAATACTAATAACTAGGGCTGTGACAAGAATGTTCTTTAAAAGCATATTGTCACAGCTCTATTTAAAAGTTTGGCTGAGTTTGATTTGAACTCTCATATAATATCCAACTTCAAGCTCTTTGATACTCAGAGAAATATTCAATAAATTTGAGACAAGGATCAAAGGTGTCAATTAAATGCTGTATAAGACAGAAATAAATAAGATAATGATAATAGTATTATAAAAAAACAACATGAATATTGTCATTGGAAAAAGCATAAATAATTGAAGGGAAACTAAAAAGATCTTTTGAAATGTTGGAGATAGAACCGGAAATTCTTTTAAGATTTTGGTGTTTGTTTTTAAATTATTGTTGCTAATTTATTTTTCTTTCTTCAAATAACTTTTCAATAAATATTATGGAAGAATGCATTTTACAAACTTTGTTTTACAAAAAGGGAAATTCAGGCAGTTGTAAAATATGATTCTATTTAATCAAAACATGATCCATTGTTTTTTTTTTGTTTTTTTTTAAGTAAACTGATTGATGCAGATAATGTGTCAAGATAATTTTTCATCTTATAAAGATATAAATTGTTCAAAGACTGCAAATTATGCAGCAACAAGGAACAAAAGTTCTTTGATGTTGCATATTATTGTGTATATAAGATTTCAATTACTGAATGTATTTGTGCATAATATAAAACAAGGAGAAAGGAAAGGTGTTTTTATTGATATAAACATTAAAAAAAAAAATTAAGGCATAAATAAAATTACACACACACATTAATGACATTTCTTGAAATGTTTCATGTAAATCCCTTCAAGTTTTCTTATAGATTTTCTGATGTCTGGTGGTAAATTGTTTAGAAATTCCACATGACTTGAAGCGATTTACAATAAAACTTTTCAACAAACCACATTTAAAAAAACTTTTATTAATAATTATTTGCTGCCTATAATAAAAAGGAAAAGGTAAAATCCAAACCTGTAATCATTGGCTACTGGTGACTGTCAGTTTTATGCTTGCATAATCATCAGGCCAATAGTTGGGGTGTTTTTCACACTTGTTTATATTCCTGTAGGAGGATGGATGCATGCTGACATTTTTAGTTGTTGCCAACTATTGATCTGAGGGTCTTATGTGAATATTTCTAAAGTTTTAAATCCCAACTTCAGATATATTTCATTAAGATTAATGACGTAATAGCTCTTATGTTCGTTTAAAAAAGCATTTATTTATATCTATGAAATTTTCTTTTCAAAAATATTTTATTTCTCATCAGAATAGTAAAAAAGACTTTGTCCCTAACAAGACCTAAAGACACACAAAAAAAATAGTAATAATAATAAATGTGCCCTGAAGAAGGAAAAAATCGAAATGCATTGGCACTGAATATATTCTTGTTTTTTTGTTTTTTCTAATTAATTTTTCTATTACATTTCCTCGGAATTTTTCTGAAGTTGTGTTTAAAGGCTTTCTTTATGAGATTAATATCCGATTGCAACAGAATATTTGAAATGTCATTGATTCATCAAATGAAAAAAAATCTCTTAGGGCAAAATGTGACATATCTGGCATTTATTCATTAAACACAAGCATTTCACTAATCTAGAATGTTAAAGAAACAATTCTATTTTAATTCTTTAGACAAGGTAGGTGTCTAAGTAGATTAGTTTAGATGAATAAAAATAGAAAAACTGAAATGAAAGTTTTCAGAATTAAAAGTCAATTTTTTTTTAATGATTGTAATAATAATTTAATTTAAAAACTGTTTATTATTTAGGTATGAGTCAGGCCATGTAAATTACATATTACAATTTGCATAAGGATCCTCATGTTTGTCATATAAAATCATACAAAAATATAATACTAAGGTTTTTGAAAATCTTAGAAGGCTGTAGTAATTCATCAAGAATGATAGCATTACTTTTTTTGCAAATGGATTATGAATTTTCTAATATTATGACTGCTGTAGAACCATACACAAGTCAACTCCTAAAAATACAGTACATGATCTATTATTTAAAAAAAAAAGAAAACCACTAATCTTTTAATTCCAATTCCCGATTCCAGGAAAATGTTGATTAATGATTCCAATACTAAATATAATTCTGATTCCTTGCTCTGTACTTGTATCCGGCCTTGTGTCTGGCCCAAGAGTCTGTACAGCAATGAGAAACACACACAAGGGAGCCCGAATCAGACAGGACCTCTCTGACTCGGACCAAGTCCGATTAAACTGAGAGCTTAGTCCACCCCTGCTGCATTTAATTACTCAGCAACTGTAGTTGCGTTTCACTGGAGAGTAGAACAAAAGGATAAAGTTTTTCAAAGGCAACACATTTTGATTTTCCTTTATTGATTTATTAATTTACATATTTTGTATTGAACTCAAATTTGATAAATAGCTTTATGACAGAATAACTTATCAAAGTGAAAATTAACAATATCTAATTGACCCAATTGATTGCTGCTCACAGTTTTCAGCTTTTTAAGTGATATTTCAACTCTATGAATTAATCTTGCCATTTAAGAGTCTACAAAACTTGAGTTAAAATGCATCAGTGTTATCGATTGGACAGAAGCAATCTATATGCAGAAATTCATTACATCAGTTGAGTGCTAAAGTTATGAAAATTGTACAACTGTATTCTTGTGGACCAATGTTAAGAGAAAGAAGGAACACAACAACTCTGTAATGATAAAATAGTAAATTATATCAACAGAAAAAGTTTAGTGCACAAAGAAAGGTTAGTTCAGCTCAGCGTGGGTTGTCTTAACATGACCCAGAGTAACTCTTAGTGGAAACTTCAAGCTCTCTGATTATATGTCTAATGGAAGAGTCCATATTGGAGGATATCAGGGTGTGTCCCCATAACAAGTGTTCAAAATGCTTATAATAAAATTACATTTAGAAAAAAAGCCTTTTGAATGAGCCACAAGGAAAATTAGAAAACAACAAATTATAAAATAAATATGAAACAAAACAAGGCAAAGTGTTATTCTTGCTGATGATTGTTATCAGTTTCAATTGAGGAAACAGCATTTCTTTAATTATTGACAGACCCTGTATGCATAAAAGTCAATATATGTGTTATGGTTTTTCCTGGTGATCAGAATGGTGATTACAGGGTAAAAACACTCCCACTATCATCCATACCTTGTTTATATTAATCAAGCAGAATTATCAAGCCTCCAATGTGAGATTATTAATATCCTGATGAAAATTCCAGTAGTATTCAATAATAGCAATAATGAAATTAGTAAAAAATTTCTTGAATTCACTATGACTTTTTCTGTGTGTGTGCGTATACTTAAAAACTGGCTATAAATAATATGGGAGTTTTCTAGAGAATCATCAGTAAAAATCTATGTGAAATAGTTTCATTGTGAAAATATTTAAAGTGACTTCAAATATTTTAAGGGGCTTTGAATACTTCCACAGTTAAGTTTTGACTTTTTTCCAAATGTTCAGAATTAGAAAAAAAATTAATGTTCAAAATGGATCAGGCAAGTGATGTGAAGAGAGGGCCTGCAGCATCGGCAATAGCTTTCTCTCCATACTTATACACCAAAGCATTGTGCTCTGAAGAAGTACAAATTACCTGAAGCACAACCCTATTGTCCTTTAAGATATATATAATGGCTATTGACTGATTAAATGAATCTAACAGTAATTATTCGTTTTATATATTGTTTCCACTTGTTATAAAAGTTTGGCAAGGTCTTATCAAGTCAGTAAGAGATACAAACAATCTTATTAACTCTGATTTGGTGGTCAACAACTTCCAAAGTTATATATCATTGACTTGAAAACAGGTTTGTAGCATTTATTAACTCTGTTTCATTCATTTTTTTTGTTCAATTCAAGGTAATTATATTTTTGTTTGATGATTTTTTTTTAAATGCTTGAGTTGAACCTCGATAATTTGAATATCTATTATTTGGACAATAGTATTCATCTTTATTCTTGCAAACTAGTTTGCATACATATTATTCAGACTCTAGTCTTCATTATTATCATTGTTACCTAAATTTTATATCTCCTATTTGAACAGTAATTGTTGTAACCTATGTTTCTGGTGAATTCAACTTTGTTTATGCCAATAGCCACCAACTGGCTGATTCGTTATGGTACCTTGTATTACTAAGCGGTCAACCACATAAATACTGAACAGGTTTAACATTGTTTAACTTTGTTGATTTGACGGGAACCAGTGTTTCAAAAGTAATATGATCGTACTTTCTTTCTTTGTCAACATCTCAGGGATATTATACTTAGTTGGTCGAGTACCAACCCAAGTTATATCCCTGGGCATTTGTAATTAGTGTTGTTCTTCACCTAGATGAGTTACTCTCGTGAGATAACAAGCTCCATATGACAGAGACAACTTAAGGTAAAAACAATGGTTTTAATTAGGATTTGAACTGGTGTAATACGATTCCAGAGCCCAAGCTTTTACCAGTGCTCCATCTTTGCTGCCCAATCGGACATGGATACGAGTAAGAGAGATAGTTGAAATGGCTTATCTTATGTTAGAAATCGTATAAATCTCAAAACTGAATATAAAATGACCAATGACAATCGATGTTTGAAATCCAACAACTTGTTTTTTTTCCATTGTTTTGGCTTAAATAACCAAAACAATGGAGAAAATTCCATTGGTGTATCTACTATTGATTACAAAGTGTGAAGAATCAAATCAACTTTTTTCAAACTTATTCTTATTTTTGTTCCAGCCTTGATAGAAATTGGTCTATTTGTTTAGAGTAAATTTCTGTAAAGTGGCTTACAAATCCACTAGTAAAGAATTTAGTAGTTCCCTGAAGGCTAAATCTTGTTTCTTACCAAAGTCCTGCTTAAAATGGTTTCTTTACTCAAAGAGAGTCTTTTGTTAATTCAGTCCTATTATAAGAAATTGCTGTAATATATAAAGCAATTCAAACATAGCCATTCTTAAAGAGCATTTTAGAGAAATAGGATTGATCAATGAAGTATTCTTGATAATCATGTCTAATCAATGAATCAGTTCTAGCTAAACACAATATCCTCAACTTGTCCTGCATCATACAACACAACTCAGAATAGACATTCACTAAATTAAGCTTAATTTTGTAAAACTCTTCCACATTTTGAATACACAAGAAAAAAATACAACAAAACAACTATACTTTATTCACTTTAAAAGTAAAGAAAAGTTACATATATAAAGAAAAAAAATCTTAAAGTTCCAGATCAGTAAATAACTGCAGGATAAAACAAATAAGACTATCTATCAAAGCTTGTTTCTTATTGCTTTTTTATTTAATACATTGAGGACAGTTTCATAAAAATATAAAAGTTTCAGTTTATAGAATCTTTTGAACAAACATTTATTACACCAAATAAAAGCTTGCAGATACGGCAGTTGAAAAGTAATCATTTAACCAAAGAAGCTTAGAATCTCAATTCAAGTCAAGTGAATGTAAACCTTTCATTTCTCTTTTCATCGACCATTTAAGTGAAGAAGAATGGCTGAATAGTTATTTTCTGCAAGATAAGACCAACAGCACATACTGTAAGTTTTTTTGCTTTGATTTTTTTTTAAATTGAATTTTCCAGGAAAGCATCATCTCCAATAAACTTTGTCTGAATCTCCTGATCAAAGTTAGTTTGGAAATTTACTTGTAGAAAGCCGCAAGTTAATAAAAAATGATCAACACAAATCATAAATTTCACTAGACCTATTTGACCCCAAAATGAAGACAATTTGGTTGAGCACCAACCAAGTTAAGCACAAGGTAGTTTTATGCGCTTATTGAATGCAAAATACAATTCTCCTCCCCCAAAAGGCTTCCATCAGATATTATATATATATATATGTATATATATACAGAGAGGGAGAGAGAGAGAGAGAGAGAGAGAGAAAGAAAGAAAGATGGGTAGTTGTGCGTATGCTTCAACAAATATGATAAAAATTTAAGGTAAAAACAATGGTTTTTAATTGGTATTTAAACTGGTGTGATATGATTCCATAGCCCATATAATATTTATACTTGAACCTTTTTCATGACACCTATGAAAAGGGCTTTGTATTCAACATTTTTACCCATTTGGATCATGCTTTGAGAAAAGCTCTTGACAATGTTTTTGGATTTTGTAAGTTTTTCAATATCTAATGTATATTGGCCCTGTGCCAAACCAAGCCAGTCTTCCTTTAGAATTCTATTTCCCACTCATCAGACAATATGCGTGTTAAGTAGGGGGTGATGAGGCCCTCAAGAGAGAATGCTGCTGCTGTTTAACTAGCCTAGTGAGTCCTTTGTTGTATTCTCACAGATGAAACAAAATAAATAGTTTACTGGAGTATTTACGATGCGCCCACCATGGGGATTTGTTTGCCAGTAAAAGTGCCAGGCCTACTCAAGTGCTGACACTGTGATTGGACGGTACACTAAGAAGATACATAAAAGGAATTAGCGGATAATTGGGACTTTACACCCATCTCCCTACAGACTGTTTCCCATCATTCAGTGGCCAGTCTCTATTCACACTCTGCTTGCTACTATTGTTATCATTAGTGTATATGGATGGGGTTTGGTGGTGGCAAGGAGACAACACAACAATTGATAAAGCACTAAAACCAACTTAACTGCTAGAATTAGATTTCTTTCCAATCATTCAATGTGGAAGACACAAGAAAAAGGATTTTCTTATTCTAACAACATAGAAGACTAAAATTGTTAAACATTACTTTTCTTTTTCTTTTCTTTTAAATCTGTCAATGAAAACTACACGATATCTGCACTACAAAATAATACAAAAATATACAAAAAGAATAGTCTCCACCCACACACACACATATATATATATATATTAATCTGTATAGTAAGATTGCTTAAATTTATAGTTAGAGTGCTCAATATCAGTGATATTAGTTAAGCATAGACACAGAGTCAACAGCCTTCAGTGACTGTCAGTTTCTTGCCTGAGCGATCATCAGACTGAAAAGCTTTTCAGTCTGATGACCATGCAGGCAAGAAACTGACAGTTACTGAAGGCTGTTGACTCCGTGTCTACACTTAACTAATATATATATTAGTATAATAGAAATAATTGCTATATTTACAATTAAAAAGAAAATAACTACCGAATCCCATGTAAATGAAAAAGAATCTACAAATGGCAAATATTGTTATTTCAGAATATAGATGTAGTGAGAAAAACATTAGAAAACTACCAAGATGAGGAAAAAAGTCCAAAATAAAGTTATTACTCAGATTATAAAACCTCATCTAAAAAATAGAAATACAATAGAGTTTGATCAGTATTTTAGTGACAGCAATTATGATTATGGTGAGGAGGAATGTTTTTGTTCAATTGTTACTCATTAAGTAGGTGTCCATGTAAAAAGTATTGAATTGTAGGTTGGTCATATACAATGAAATTTAAGATTACTGGAAGTCAAATTCTCAAAAATTCAAACAAATGTTATAAAGATTTTATAACTCAAATTATTTCAACTTTTATTCTGATATTCATTGTTACACTGACTACATTTTGGTTGATTTTTTCCTTTGGTCTCCCTTAGATCTTATTAAAACTCAAGAGCCTTCATGTCAAATCAACTGTTAAACAACTTTTAACATGTCAATTCCTAAGTTCTAATTATAGCTTAAGAAGATCAAGCAGAACATCAGCTGAAATGTTGTGAATGATATGATAAAAACAAGAAGAGTCTTAAATAATTTAAATAATGAAAATGAAAGTGTCTCAAATTTAGACGATTTGAAACATTCATTTAAAAATTCATAAAGATTTTTGAGTGCTTTTCTTCTTACTTTGTCAATGTCTGACTTTAAATAGGAAGAAAAAATGAGAAATAAAAGAGTTATCTCTCAACACACACACATAAATCCAGTTCATACATATATATGTATGTATGTATGTATGTATGTATATGTATATAGATATATATTAATCTGCAGAGTAAGGTTGCGTATATTTATAGCTGGAGTGCTCAATATCAGTGATAGAGTGTGTGTATTAGTTAAGCGAAGACAAAGAGTCAACAGCCTTTGGTGAATGTCAGTTTCTCGACTGCGCGGTCATCAGACTGATGACCAGGCAGGCAAGAAACTGACAGTCACCAAAGGCCACTGACTGTGTCTTCGCTTAACTAATATAAATATATATATATATATACATACACACACAGTGCTACACAAAAGTATTGGATACACTACATTTTTCTTCATATCTCTAAATTGGGTTCAAGATTTTACCAAAAATTTGGACAAAATATTCATATTACTATTCTTTTATTTTAGAAGAAGCCCTTTTTTTAGGTGTATCCAATATTTTCTAAACATTGATTTTGTAATTCCTACTCCCTATATAAGTTAGAATAGTAATGGGAATATTCTGACAAAATTTTAGGTTAAATCTTGAACCCTAGTTAGAGATATGTATCCAATACTTTTGTGTGCCATTTATCTTATATATATATATATATATTTATATATATAAAATGAACTGG
This sequence comes from Idiosepius hallami, assembly GCA_034780655.1. Lineage (NCBI taxonomy): Eukaryota > Metazoa > Mollusca > Cephalopoda > Idiosepiidae > Idiosepius > Idiosepius hallami. The sequence continues at coordinate 12,192 of JAUZSX010279828.1, forward strand.
GTTCATGCCAACTATCTTTCTTTAGACCAGCAGAGGCACATATGAGTAATTAAAGTACATTCCAATATAGAGAGCAATAACAGAATGAACAATTTGCTGAAAAGAATAAAATGCAAATAAATACGAAACAAATAAATTTTTTGACTCATGTCTGCAGTCCTGTCCAACCATAACCTTACATGCTTAGTTTCCCTCCAAATCAATAGCTATTCACCCATTATCTTTTTTTTTCTTTTTTTGAAGTAATTATTCAGCGATATTTGCTTTCGGGTCATTGAACCAAATTTCTTTGTGACTGCAAAATTACTTGAGTTTTATTACATACAAATAAAATAAATATACATTAATTATACAATATACTTAGATATGGTAGGTAATAAAGGTAGATATAAAATATATGTTTGGGCAAAGGTTATTTTAGATCATTCTCTAAAAACTTGTTGCAACAAATAACACGATACTAGCATTTGTAACCCTTTAAAGTTATCACAAGGGCTATAACAATACACTTTTTTTTAAAGAATATTCTACTCATTACTTGACAATTTTGAGATTTTTCTATTTCTCTTATTTTCACACATCTTTAAAAATTCAAAATAGATTTCTAAATTTCAAATTCTAATAAAAAAAATCATGAATTGGAAAAAATTATTATTTCTAAGTTGAAACTAAAAAAATTGTTTTTTTTTTCTGTTAAGCTTTAACTTTTTTTCTTTGTGCAATAAATAACTGTAACTATCTTTCAAATGCGCAATTTTGTGATTCTATCAATTTGCGTAGAAAGTTTTGAAACAAGTGGCATACATAGAAGATGAGCCAACACTGCATGTCAGCTTGACGTGTCACTTATGCAGGATACGAAATGTCATGTGTTGGCAGCCTGTCGGAAACAAGCAAGAACTAAAAAAAAAATTTGTCTAAACTCTCATTCATGAAATTCTTTATCAATGTAAACAAAAATTGGCTTGCTATTTGATTTGTTCATTGATTGTTTTGGCTCAACCAATTTTCAATTCATTTAAGTTAGTTTTGCTGTTTATGTGAATAGTTTTAGACTACCAAAGCAGATTCAGTTCTCAAAATGGTCAATCAAAATTGGCAAGAAAAACAAAGGTTGGAATACATGAAATCAAATCAGGGAATATGAAAATTGTTTTTAAATTACTGAAAGAGACAAATTTGCAGCAAAAGCAGATTCAAGGAATAGCTTATAACCTTATTTACCATTCTAATCTACGTTTTTCACAAATGTTAAATTAAAATGAATTATATATATATAATATATTGCTCTTACAATCTCATCAGCTTAAAACATGATTAAACAAAGTGTCAATATTACAATTATACTAACTTAAATACATAATATTCATTAGGAAATTTTGTAGACTGAAAAAGTATCAACCAAAATTACCCATATTATTTAATAGTAGTTGGGGTGGTACTTTGATTTGAATGGTTATTTGTTCCCAATAATTTTTCAGGATTTTGAATAATATGAATCATCATATGCATTGGCGTAGCAACGGAGGAGTGGAGGGGGCGGTCCGCCTTAGGTGGCACATGCCAGGGGGTGACATTTTGAGGAAGTAAAAATAGATGATAGAAAAAAAAAAATAATATCAAAAAGCTAACAAAAAATCTTAAACTTTCTAACGAAATGAGTTTTTTATGCTGCAGTATGTTTTAGGTTTTTATGTGCTTATTAATACTATTTTCAAATGGATTTTTTTAACTGTATCATCAGCGAATAATTAGATCCTTGAATGTAGTTTCATGAAAATCAATATTTTGAAATTTTTGTAATTTTAAACATTAAGTGATTATCACTGGTCTGTGCAGGAGGGGTGCAAATCTTACGACTGGCCCAAGTGGCAAAAACTGTTGCTAAGCCAGTGATCATGTGTTTTCATTATATCAACTACCAACACCAAAGGTCATCAAAAGAGAAATTTAAGCAAAAGAGGAAAATTCAAACTATAAAATCAATTTATATAAACTTGAAAATAAATTGTTCCAGTAAAAAATCTAATAAAAAAGTAGTATGAAGCAGTTGATAACCAGAATAAAAAAAGATAGTCAATGAAATCTTCACTTTTATCACTAAGTAGGCAGTATCTGGAAACATTTAATATATAACAGCAACTTTTCTGAATGAAGTTCCTAACCAACACAAAAAAGAATTCATCAAAATTGAATGAAATATGATCATAGAGCAAACAATATTTTTTTGAAAGAATTTTTCTTCAATCTTAACAAGTATAACATAAACAACAGCTCAACTGTTATTTAATTAAACTTCAACTTCTCAATTCACAGGAATTACATTTCTCTGTTGTATTCTATTGATTTTTTTTTCAAGCAGTGATAATTTTTCAGATTTTACTTTATTTTTCTTTCTTGTAAAATCATAAACTGGACGAAAGATATTGTAAAAAAGAAAGTCATGCTGACACAAGTAATGTTAGAAATAACAAATGTTTGACTACCTTTTTCTAAAAAGTAGTGGCACATCACCTTTTATAAGATTTAATGTCGATGTTCCAGGTTGATAAGAAAAAAGCTATATGTTTCAATCATTTGTTTGAAGGAAACTTTATAGATTTCTGAGAGTAGTTTTAGTTATATATTATTATTCAAATTATTTGAATTTATGTTATAATC